>VZRX01012150.1:105312-137352 GCA_013398075.1 Notiomystis cincta
AAAAGAATCTGTAGGAAAACAGATCTGTTTCATCCAAGTCACTCAAAGTTCTTTGGGAAACTTGACAGCCCAGCCCAGGAGCTGATCTGTTTTAGCTTCAGGCTGCCAGCCCTGGGCTCTGGAAGGAGGGTGGAAAGCACAGGGTTGGATCTTGAGGGACAATTTCTACTTCAAAGAGGCTAAAAGTGGAGAGATCATATGAAAAACTCCTTATCAAGTACCTTTATCTCTCTCCGCTCTGTCACAGCCACTCGTAGTTCTAGGCCATGTGCTTTTCTACCCCCAAACCCAATTCCTACACTAAAAACCCCCAAAAGGAGCATCAAAGAGCAGAAAAAAAAGTGCCTGTTCCAAGGTTGACTGGCTCCTGGTCCGGGCTGTGGCAGGAGCCATAGATTTTGCTTAATTAAGATAAGGCTGTTGCTCCTTTGCAGATTTCCTTAATTCAGGATTTATCGATGCAGCATTACCCAGCGTTTTAAAGTGATAAAATACAGCTGCTGCAGGAGCCAAAGGCACCCTGAGCTGAGCTCTCTAATAGAGACAGATCTCCAGCTCTGGCCAGGCACGGCTGCTTCCCCCAAATCCAATGGACAGCCCGACTCCAGGGAGAGGAGCCCCTCAAGTGCTGCTTTGAAGCCATCCCTGCCACTTTTAACTCACTCAGGAGTGTTTGTACCTAACCCAGGGGTTCAGCCCCAGTCCCACGTGCTGCTGGAAGGGGTCCTGGTGCCACAAATCCCACCTGGGAGCCACACGAGCACCAGGAGGTGGCACTTGTGTTGTGCACATCCCAAATATCTGCTTGATCATGGAGCTGTTGAGTTGGGAAAAGCCCTCTGAGATCATCGAGTCCAATCATCCCCCAGCACTGCCAAGGCCACCCTAAGCCATGTCCCCAAATCGCCCCAGGGATGGGGACTTCCATGGATGGAACTGACAAATCATGAAAGGTTTTGCTCCAAAATCTCCAAATCTGAAGTGCAGTTCCCCAAATCCTTCTTGAATTAGTGAAAAGGGCAACAACTTCCAGGCAAAAAAAAACCCCACCTGCTGTCAAGCAAAATCAGAAATTTCCTGAGCAATGTTTAATCCCAGAATCTTTGAGGTTGGAAAAGACCTCTGGGATCACCGAGTCCAACCTTGTCCCCAGCCCAGAGCACTGAGTGCCACCTCCAGGAGTTCCTTGGACACTTCCAAACCTCCCTGGGCAGCCCCTCCCAACCCTTTCCATGGAGAAATTCCTGCTGATTCCACCCTGACCTCTCCTCCTGTCCCTGTTCCCTGGGAGCAGAGCCCAAACTCCCCTGCCTACCCTGGGAGTTGTGCAGACCCAGAAGATCTCTGATTTAATGGAATGGTCTCTAAAATAATGGAATCCCCTTGGAAAGGCAGGAATTGCTGTGCAAGGACCCCCTGAACTGGAATCACCTCCATCCACGAGCCTCGAGGAGCTCCTGCTGGCCTCACTCCCCACCCAGGCTGGGTTCCAGGATTTGGCTGCCCAGGAGGACAGACCTGTTGTCCCTGGAATTCCCAGGAGAGAGATGGAATTCAGTCTTCCCACTTCCCCTGTGCAGCCGAGTGCCTGCTCCGTGCCCAGGAACACCTGGCACGCTGTGCTACAAGACCCAGCTGAAGAGAACAACCCAGCAGCTCATGTTTAATCCAGCTCCATTTGCCACGGATGCTGATTATCTCTGAGATTCATGAAAACAACTGTGATAAATTACTTGACAAACAAGATTAAAGTCCCAGAAGTTCTTTATTGTTTCCACCCGCTCGCAGGCATTAAAAGTGCTCTGTCACATTAACCCCAACTCCTTTTTATTCTCTCTGACTCCCAATGTCAAGAGTGTCTCCTCCCAATTATTTTCAAATTAGAATATTATTCCATGGGAGCACGTTGCACAGTCCCCCCAAGGGAAAGGCATCTCTTTCCAAGGTGACAAAGTGTCCTGAGCCCTGCAATGTGCTCTGAGTGTCTCCAGCATCAGAGATGCTCAGCAGGGCTCTGCCCCGTGCACGAGGAAGAGCTTAAAATAACCCCAAGCAGCTTCTCTCCTCTGCAAGGGCTGAGAAAATAAATAATCAGGGAAGTTCCTGCTGTCTGATGGTTCTAAACTGAGCATTCCGAGGGATATTTTGGGTGAAGTGTTGGCCCAACACAAATCCACGCTGGGATGCTGCTGTTTCAAAACAGGTCCTGGAATAAACCTGGAATTCAGCACAAACCAAGGCATGTCAGAGATTTGGGCCCAGTTTTGAGAAATGCCCTGAAATGTTTTACCCACGGGGAGGCTGCAGCAGCCCAGGGTTTTCCACACTTTATCCCAGCAGCATCCCTGGGTTGATCCTGCTGGAAACACGGCAGAGATGCTGCTCCTCCCTCTGCTGCCTTGCCCTCGGTGCTGCTCCAGGTGGGAAAGGGGCTGAAGCCATGGCAGGCAGAGGAGGATGGTGATGAGGAGTTATTATTTTAATTATATTTTGATTTCTAAGAACAGCTCGCTGTTCAAAGGTTTTTGGGCAGGGTGTTAATTGAAAAAAAAATGAAAAAGCAAAGAGTAAAATGACAGAATTGACAGGGGATAAAGGGGGAAAAAAGGGCATTTATTAACCTTGTAACTAAAGGAATAGCTCAGGGAATTTGGGGGGTAAAGGAGAAGCCAGCTGATGATCCAACCTCTAATTCCAGACTGAGCTTATAAACCTCTCTATAAATATATTGAATTTTCATGTTCAATTTATCTAATACCACATATCTATTTCAATAGACACATATCAATGTATATCTATATATCTTGACACATCTATCTGTATCTATTTTATATATCAATATAGATTTTTATGTATCAACACATGCATTAATCTGTATTTTATATATGTCAATATCTTATGTATATATATCAATATATTTTTTATATATTGATATACATTTGATATATCTCAGTAGGTCTAACATGGAGCAAATGGATAAATCAAGAGAAAAATACTGCTTAAGATGCCAAGCTCCACCACACATGTCAGATCAAAATATACCATAAATATATTTATAGTTACCACAATACAGGAGTAGAATTTGTCAAACCCCACTGGCAGCTCTGAACCCATTCCTAAATCCCTGAAAGTGGACAAATAACCCAGGAATATGTTCCCACATTGTCCTGGAAACAAGAAGCCAATTGCAAGCTCCCAGTCCCAGAGCTGGAGGCAGCAGGGTGAGATCCTGGTGTGAGGACAAAAATCAAACTTAAGAAAGCAGCAAATATTGGTGCTGGGTTTGCAGCACAAGTGGAAAAATGGGAGAGCACAGAGCAAGCAGACTTAGTAATCAGCTTTGTAGAACAGTCTCAGTCTCAGAATCGCTTTTCAGCGGGCTCAGAAACCCAAAAACTCATAAAAAGATGTGAAACACAAGTGGAACATCACAATTTACCCACTGCTGACATTTTCAGGGCGCTGCCCCCCTCACAGACACCCCAGCTGAGGTGTCTCAGTCTGGATCTTCAAAGCATCACCATTCCAGGTTTCCAGCAGCTGAAGAACTGCTCTGCCTGAGATCCTGGAGGTCCCAAGGTGGTTTTTTTTTCCCAGCACACACAGAAATACAGCTGGTGAGCTCTCCAGCTGCTCCTCTGAGGGTGATGGCAGCCAGGCTGCAGAGCCTCTCCTGCTGATCCATCAAAAGCCAGGCAACAAGAGGCACTGGGTGATTTCAGGCTTGTCATTCCCCAGGGAGAGCTGACTGAAACACCAGCTCCCAGATCTCTGAATTACCAGGCCTCTATTATGTGAATCCATTTCCAGGCAATTAAGGATATTTAATGGCCTCGACAACTGGTGGGAACCAGCACAAAAATAAATCAGCTTCATTTGGGAGCAAGAAGAGCCCTGCCTACAAAAAGCTGGTGGTATTAACAATTCATGTTTAACTACCCTCGTGCAACTATCAAGGTGTCACTTAAAGAGTGAGTAATGGGGAGGGAACAATTTTAAATGATTCCCAACTAGACCCTGACCCTCTTCTTTCCAGCCATTAGCGAGTTCCTGAAGCCTTCAGAGCAGTTTCGTTTGTTCTCAATCACCAGGAGTTTTAACTGTGGAATTTAAATGATTCTCTCCCAGACAGACCTAATTTTAAGAGCCATTCAAGTGACATCCCTCTGAGCTACAGCACTTGGAGAAGACACTCCTGGAGCATCCACTGGAGCAAGGGAAAAACACGAGTTACCAGGAGCAATCCAGGATCCAGAGCCAAGGAGCCACGAGCAAAGGCCAGAGAATTCACAAAAATGAAAAAAAAAAAAAAAGAAATCCCTTGCAGATTTGGCACCTGAGTTTGCAGGTGGAAATCCCAGTGGCAGCAGCCTGGTCTGCAGAGATACCGAGCACGTGCAGCCCCTCTGAGGCACGGGGTGATCTCCAGCCCTTTGGAAAGATCCGGGAGGTTTGGGTCTGCTCACAAACCTGTCGCCGTCTCTTTGGGCCCAGTGTTCCAATCCAAGCCAGAACTTCCTGTACAGGAACCAAGAAAACCTTTTCTAAAGCCTCGTGCAGCGAAACCCTCCAACAAAACCCCAAATAAATGAAGATTTCGCAGAGCAAAGCTCACACTGAGCATTCGAGCTGCTCCTTTACCAGGGTGCACAATCTGCTACAAACTTTCAGCAAAAAAAGACCAGAAAGGCTCTTTAAAGCCAGCACTTCCCATGCTGCTTTATGCAGATATCTTCTGTTTAAGAGCCCTTTTCCTGAACTGTTTGATCTGAGCAGTAGAAGCCAATTACTGCAGATGCCGAGGCTGTCAAGAAACAACCCCAAAATCCAATAAGCAGAAGAAAAGCACAGGCGTGTTCAGGTAAAGCCTGAGGGCTTGTACCATCCCTGTCTCCCCGTGAGTGTTGTTCCAAATCACCAAACCCAACAGGAACTTTCCACTTCAGGAGCTTTTGGGCACGGTGGAGCTGCTTTGACACCGTGGTTTGAAGCAGATGTCAGAGCAGCTCACGCTCGCCGCGCTCCCGGCTCGTCCTGCGCCGTGTTTTACACAGGGAACATCTTTTCAACGTCTGCAGCAAATACATCAAGGCAGCTCCACGTCTCCACCACCACTCTCATTTACTCCCTAACCTATTTCTGCTCCCGTTCCTCTCCTGAGCACAAAGGGAACAGTGGGAGCAGCCTGGGCCTTTCAAATGGCCAAGAAATTCACTCTGAAATTCAGCCCTCGCTCCAAGCACGGCCCCAGACTTGAAGCTGCAGGAAAAATGCCTCCAGCTTCCTTGTGGATTTTACTCATGGCACATGCTGAGAGCAAGAGGCTTGTGTGAAACTTTGCTAGGAGAGGCAGTTAAAGATGTTTTCTAGTGCTGATAATACCCTCGCATCCCGATCTGCACTGGCAGATAAAAGTTACTTTGGCTGCAGCCAGAGTTCGAGCGCAACTCGTACAGAATTCCCTGATAAGAATTGAAGCAGCCTGGCTCTGTGTCAGCTCCAGATGTTCCCACACAGGATTTGCAGCCAGAGTGGCACAGGAAGCCAATAAATCCCTCAGTGCTGCTGAAGGCCTGGGGTGTTTCTCAAAGCCACGATTCCTGCGATAGGAGTGACACCCGAGGGGGACAGGCCACAGCGCCAGGGGAGGTGTGAGCAAAATTATTGTCCCTCTGCAGTTTTTCTGCCCCCCTGCAGCAACCACCCCATCCCAACCCCGAGTTCCAGGTCTCCTTGGGGAATTCAAGCCTGACCAGGGTGTTTTCTGTATGAAAATTCAATAGCAGAGCCTCCAACTGCTTTGCATGAAGGAGGCATCATCTGATACAGACTCCGTGCTTGGCTCTGGACGTGAACTCCATGTACAGCAGCTCTTCCCTGCTGCAGCCTTTCATCCTACCAGCCCTGGCTGCAGGGAGGGATTTGGCCCTTGCCATCGTGTATGAGGGGAGGGAGAAAATCCTCCTGTTCCCAAAAAACACATCCTGTTCCCAAAAAAACCATCCTGTTCCCCAAAAAAACCCATCCTGTTCCCAAAAAACCCCATCCTGTTCCCCTCAAAAACCATCCTGTTCCCCAAAAAACCTGTCCTGTTTCCAAAAAAAGCCCTCCTGTTCCTCAAAAACCCCATCCTGTTCCCAACAAAACCATCCTGTTCCCCAAAAAAACTCATCCTGTTCCCCAAAAAAACCCATTCTTTTCCAAAAAACCCCTCCTGTTCCCCGAAAAACCCATCCTGTTCCCCAAAAAACCCTCATGCTCCCCAAAAAACCCCTCCTGTTCCCCAAAAAACCCATCCTGTTCCCCAAAAAACCCCTTCTGTTCCCCAAAAAAAGTCCTGTTCCCAAGGCAAACGGGCTGTCCAAGCTCACAGTGCCCACTGGAGTCACTTTGTCCCTCCTCCTCCTCTGCAGAGAGACCCACTCAGTGCCAGCCCTTCCCACCAGCCAGGATCCCCCAGGCAAACACCAGGGAGTGGCAGAGTGGGGAAGCTGCACAGAGTGCCCAAAGTGAGATATTTTATTAAATATCACCTTGTTCTGTGTGTTCTTTCACACACTGGACTGACTTCAGCAATGCTGAGCTGGAGTAGCTCAATTGATGGATCTTTCACAAGGATTGCCAAGGTTTGGTCCTATTAATCCACACCCTCCCTAATTTTCAGCCCTTCCTAGATTGCAATGGATCTTCATCAACTATTACCAACTGCATTTAGCCACATTAGCAGGAAAAAGATGTTTGCAGAGCAACCCTCCCTGTACAATTTCTCCCCTTATCATCATTCTCGGAGCTGTGTTTCAGAGCAAGAAGATCTGCAGCATAAAATCTCCCTGAATATAAAATTTTCTGAGTAATTCTGTCACAATCCTCCCAGGACATCCTAGTCAAGGCTGAACAATTCAGTAAAAGCCCTACAGAACAGCAGAGAAATTAATCATGCATTTTTAAGTGTTTTGAACCTCCTTGTAGGATTTAATGAAGAATTCTGGGGAGTTTTTAAAGGCATAGGGAGAAAAGTCTCACCTAGTCTATAAATTAAGTTCTTGATGTAAATTAAGCTGATGAATATGAGGGAAGATTTTTCACTTTCTAAAGGCAATCCTGAGGCAATCCTTGATGTCTTCTTGCTGGTCTTGGTGTTTTTGTTTTATATTTTTTTTTATTGCATCCCTCCCCACAGAAGTCAACAGCAGAGGTGCCATTAACTCCGCACCAAATCACTTCCAAGGACTCCTCCTTCTGATTTTTAATGTTCCACAAGTGGAGGTTATCCACTGGCTGCTGCCTGAGCTGGAAACGTTGAGCTCCATTAAAAAATAAACGGTTTTCCTACATAAAGCAGGGAGTAGCTGGATGCTGAAATAACCCAGGGAAAATGAAGGGGTTTAACGGGTGAAATTGAAAGCAGGTATCCAGTGTGTCGTATCTTCCCAGGAAGTGCAGAGGGGCCAGGCTGTTAAGAACTTTATGGAGTGGCTGAGAAATGGCCTTTAGCCTGAGATGAATGGGATTGGCTTTAAAACACCCAGGTGACAGTCAGGAAACTCCAGGATGTTGTTTAAGGGCTGCCCCTTGCTTGTGAAAGGTGTGGAGGGGTTGGAGCGTAGCCAGGGAAGGGAATGGAGCTGGGGAAGGGTCTGGAGAACCAGGAGAGGCTGAGGGAGCTAGGAAGGGGCTGGAGAGCCAGGAGAGGCTGAGGGAGCTGGGAAGGGGCTGGAGATCCAGGAGAGGCTGAGGGAGCTGGGAAGGGTCTGGAGATCCAGGAGAGGCTGAGGGAGCTGGGAAGGGGCTGGAGATCCAGGAGAGGCTGAGGGAGCTGGGAAGGGGCTGGAGAGCCAGGAGAGGCTGAGGGAGCTGGGAAGGATCTGGAGATCCAGGAGAGGCTGAGGGAGCTGGGAAGGGTCTGGAGATCCAGGAGAGGCTGAAGGAGCTGGGAAGGGTCTGGAGAACCAGGAGAGGCTGAGGGAGCTGGGAAGGGGCTGGAGAAGCAGGAGAGGCTGAGGGAGCTGGGAAGGGGCTCAGCCTGGAGCAAAGGAGGCTCAGGGGGGACCTTTGGCTCTGCACAAGGCCCTGACAGGAGGGGGCTCAGGGGGGGTCGGGCTCTGCTCCCAGGGAACAGGGACAGGAGGAGAGGGAACGGCCTCAGGCTGGGCCAGGGGAGGGGCAGGGTGGATATTGGGAATATTCCTTCATGGGAAGGGTTGTAAAGCACTGGAATGGGCTGCCCAGGGATGTGGTGGAGTCCCCATGCCTGGAAGGGTTCAAACACGGCCGTGGCACTTGAGGACAGGGTTTAGTGGTGAATGTAGCTGGACTTGATGGTCTTAAAGGTCTTTTCCAACATCAGCAATTCTGGGATTTATGACACGGCTTGAGCCAAGGTCACACACAAGGACTGGGCTTCCAAAGGGCTTGAAACCCACTCAAAATTGTGGCATAACCCCCCCACTGCACCCAAACAACCCAGCAAGACTTTCAAAACCAACCTCCTTTCTTCAAGTCCTCTAAGAATGGATGCCAAGAGGAATCTTCATTATTCAGCTGCTGAGATAAAGTAGTCAATTAAGAGCACGGGGTGTTTCTGCTGGAGAAAAGGGGATGTTGGAGCAGAGTCTGAGTGCAGGCAGCACAACACATTTTTGAGAGGACCGTGGAACAAAGAGCTCTACCAACAGCACAGGTGAAACTCTGCCTGTTGAATCATTACCTTAATTTTTTTTAATGGCATGCAAAGACTGTGTCAGTGGCACTTTTCATTATCCACTTCAGCAGCCCAGAACTCCTCGGTAATTATGCCCATCCACTGTGCTTTGACAGCGCTAACGAAGAGAACAAGGGCTGCTGATCGTACACTGCTCCCTGTAAAGGATTCCCGGCACAAGGCAATAATCTAAATAGCAAAGCTGATGAGTTTGCACAGTGCCTTGCTGCAGGGAACTGCATTTTCTCCAGGATGGAGCAAATACCTCAGACATGGGGAGCAGGCTGCGAGACAATGGCTTTAAAAGGCATTAAATATGACTCTGACAGTCCCTGCTTTTGTTAAAGAGCAAACAAGTCACCCCCTCTGCCTAAATCTCACTGAAAAGTGCTAAAAATCTGCTTTACTCATCTTTCCCCACCTCATTCACTCATCTTTCCCCACTTCCTTCCCTCACCTTTCCCCATTTCCTTCCCTCATCTTTTCCCACCTCATTCCCTCACCTTCCCCCATCTCCTTCCTTCACCTTTTCCCACCTCCTTCCCTCACCTCTCCCTATTTCCTTCCCCCTCCTGTTCCCCCCCAACTATTACAGAAAACATTTTACAAAATGCAGTTAAAACCCACGACAAAATAACCTCAAGAGCAAATCTCTAAACTCTCAGACGTGATGTTCCCCACTGTAATAAACTGAATTTCAAATATGAAAAAGATTCTTAGAGCCCTCATTTGTTTTGTTACAATCCAAGGAATTCCTCTAAGATTAACTCAGAATCTGAAGGAGCTTAAAGCCATTTTCTGTGGAATTTCTGGAGCACAACTTCAATGAGTTCATTGAACTTGGGGATCAGCACTGCAGCAGCAGAACAGCCAAAGTTAAGGCGAGACAAACTGAGGCATCAATCTGTCTCAGCGCTTCTGAAATATCTGAAGATTAAGATCCTTGGCCAGATCAAACACCCCAGATTAGCACTAACGACATTTTTAAGGCTTTTTCAACCTCCATTCACAGACAAATCTCCTCATTGCTGCAGATAAAGCTGCCTCATTAGACACTTCTCCATACAAAGGCTTCTAATATTTCCATTTTTCATCTGCCTCATACTTTTAAGCCAAAAAGAGATGCCTTACTATAAAAATAAAGGAAGTTTTTCATCTATTCACTGGGACACCTGACAGGATTTTGCACATCCGACTTGGAGAACATAAAGAATTTTGAAGAAGCAGCAGTTGGTTAAAAGTCAGCCTCTTGAAAAGGTTGGGTTTTTTTTAGGGGCAAAATATCAAGTTCTAATTTTGATACTGAAAACGCTTCGCAAGACTCAGCTCCTAATCCATCCAGCCCCAAAGAAATACAAATCTCTTTTATCCAAAGAACAGTTTTGGGGGGTTATCTATGTTTTGCCACCAGCTCTAAAAATTATATTTGGGTCTCCAATTATTTTACACACTTCAATAAATCCCAAAGGTCCTTCAGACCCTTTGTCATGGCAAAAGACAACACCAGGTGGTCCTGCTTGGTGCCAAGGCAAATATTTAGGGTTTGGATCCCTCATTTCATTACAAAATGGTGTTTTTTGGTGAGCAGGTAACACAAAATTTATCTTTTTGCCTCATTCTCTGGGAATGAGAACAGGTTCTGCCTGGGATCCATCTGTGCTCCCCCTTTTCCTGCTGGGAAGGGTGGTCGTGACGGCTCCATCTGGGCCAGAGACCACAAGAAAAGAGTTAAAGTCATAAATCTCTCTCAACATCCAAGGGCAGAGGGCTGTTCAGCAGCTGAGGAGGGGCTGGGCAGCGGCCAACCCAAAATACAGCTGGGGTGCAAACAGGACTGGGAGTCAACGATCCTGCTCCATAAATAGTGCAGAGTCCAGGGTTTGTGGAGCTCCCAAAGTTACTCCTTGAAGGATGAGAGTAACTCTTAAAGTTACTCCTTAAAGGCTGGGAGTAATTCCCAAAGTTACTCCTCAAAGGTCCAGAGTAACTCTCAAAGTTACTCCTTAAAGGTTGAGAGTAACTCTCAAAGTTACTCCTCAAAGGTTGAGAGTAATTCTCAAAGTTACTCCCCAAAGGCTGAGTAATTCCCAAAGTTACCCCTCAAGAGAAACTCTCAAAGTTACTCCCCAGAGGTTAAGAGTAAGTTCAGTAACTCCTCAAAGGCTGAGTGATTCCTTGCCACAACAGATTCTTGGGAAGGGATTAACAGCTGGGATTAACATTTAATTCAAAAATTAACTTTGAAATCTTGGCTGACAAAAAAGGTTGATTGTGTCCATATAATTCTTTGGACACAAGCCCAAACCCAGGACTAGACCTGGATCCAGCTGCACCAGAACTCCCCTTGGGAAGGGGTTTAGGGGGTCCTTTTTGGGTCTCCCTGAGTTCTCTCTGACACTTCCCTCTGTAGAGGCCACGCTCAAGTCTTTCCCACCATCGAGCCCTGCTAAGCCACTGTCACATTTAATACCAGACTTTGTTAATTCACTGGTTTATATCAACATTGGTGTTTCTCTGCTACGAGCAGAGCTCCACCCTCACAAAAAGAGTTTTAGTGGGGAGGGAATTCGTGGTGTCCACAGGAACAGAGCTCACTTCACTGGAAGCAAAAGGGACGGAAGAAAGGGAAATAATTCCCATTCCCAAAAGCACACGGGAGAAGTGGTAGCAGGAATGGGGAGAGAATCAAAATGAAGACAAACTCAGAGAATCAAAATGAAGACTAACTCAGAGGATGAAAATCAAGAGTAACTCAGAGGCTGAGCCCCCTCTTGATTCCCTTCAGTGCAGTCCCCTGGGGAGCACCTTCCATCAGGTGAGAACATCCTTTTAATCTGCTTGATTTCACTTGTCATTTCCATGCAGCCTCCACTTCAAACCACATCCCATCCCCTCGGCGTTCGTCATCCAAGCATTTCCATCCCTCTCGTACATTTTATCCCATTAGGGGAGTTATAAAGAAATAAATTGGAATCACAACACACCTACGGCTTGCTCTGAAAAGAGACTTAGCACTTGACTCACCTACTTAGAAGTCAATTTAACACTCTTAGTTGGATTTAAATTGAGTCAAGACCCATCAGTTTAAGGCAGAATCTCAATCTCCTCCCCCCCCACTTGTAAGGATTAGGATGGGGAAAAAAGAAATCAAACATTGGTACAACCTGGGAAGGTTCAACCCTGCCTTGTTCCCCAGATTTGGGTGGTGCCCAGGCACGGAATGAGTTTGTTCCTCCAGGAAAGGGCAGGCTCCAGGGATTCCCAGGATTTCCCTGCCTGTCCCACAGAAGCACCAGTTTCTCAGGAGACAACAAAGATTTTGTCCCTCCAGGCCATTATTTTCAAGCCCACCTTTTCAAGTACGAAATGTCCGAGCCTTTCACTCAAACAGCAGCCAAGGAATGAAGGAAATGAGGCACCTTTTCCCCAGGAGTTACTCGGGATTTTCCTGGGAAGAACAGGGCAGGAATTTGTCAGGAGTGGCTGAAAAGGGACACATGGAACTGCTCTGAAATTCCTTCTCCCCACACTTTCCCTCCCAAGGGGCTCTGCCACCAGCCCCAAACCCCATTTTTTCCCGTGTGTGACCATTTTGGGGCAGATAATCCTCTCATTTTCAGGATTTAGCACAAAGGTTGCCCAGTCACTAATGGGATTCCGGAATTACTCCTGAGAGGGGTGATTGCAGAGATGGTTCTCTGGATGCTGGGTGTGAGCATTAGGATAAACTCTGTATTTAACCACCATTACCAGCAATATCAGCTCCTCTGAATTACCTGAGGCTGAGGTCCAGCGATGCCTGAGAAAATGGGAGTCAGATTTTCCAAACTGCATCCAGGTGCTTTTTAAAAATAATATCCCCTAACACCCAAGCCTAAAGAGGCTCATTTTCCAAGCCATCCAACTCTGATGCAGAATTCTAACTTCCAATTCACTCATCCCAAAACTGCCAGCTCGGGAAGTTGTGCAGGATCTTTAATTACCTGACAGAAAAAACCAAAATCCAATTTGCAATGAACCAGAATCACTCCCTGCAACCCCTCTGCTCCAAATTACTGACATATAATATAAGAAAACTCGAGAGCACGTCTGATCTCTTCCCTATCCAGGTTT
The DNA here is from genome assembly GCA_013398075.1 of Notiomystis cincta. Taxonomy (NCBI): domain Eukaryota; kingdom Metazoa; phylum Chordata; class Aves; order Passeriformes; family Notiomystidae; genus Notiomystis; species Notiomystis cincta. The sequence continues at coordinate 118,127 of VZRX01012150.1, forward strand.
CCTGTGGATGAGCTGACACCCCAAGGTGATGTTTAGTGTCCCCAAACCACTCAGCACAGCAGTGGCATTGCCCAAAGTTTGTCCCACACCTTTGTCACAGCCCTGTCTTGACCCACGAGATTTTCCTGTGTTTTTTCTCCCCTTTCCAGCTGTGGAAGCCCCTTTGGTCTCCAGCCAGGCCAACCCAGCTCAGGGATGTCACATTTCCTAAGGACAAAACCCTGCTGCCCCATATCCTTGGAATGCATCAATCCCATAATTAGGTGTATTAAGAGCTGTGCCTGTCGTATCTCACTCATTTCCACAGACATAAGAAGTCACATTTAGAAGTCATTAAGCTGAAATGAAATCTTTGCTGGGCTTAATTAACTTAAATATTCATGAAACAGGATAGCAGGGGAGAGTGTTGTTCTTAATCAAAACAGACATCACTGTTCCATAATGCAAATTCCCATTTCTTCTGTGGACAATGCCAGCTCCTACAACACCAGCAGGGTTTAATGGGCAGCACTGGAAAGAGCAGCTGGAAAGGATTCACCTCGTCCTTTAGCTCCTGAACACGGGGGGAATTTGCTGATCCAAACATGTGCTTTAACAATAATGTCGTGCCTAATACAGGAGTTCCTTCCAGGGTCATTTATCACCATTTGCTCAGGCTGAGTGCAGCACTCCCCCTCTCTCCAGCCTCGGAAAAAAGCTTCCCAAAGGTACTTACTCATTTCTGTCTCAAGGCTGCGGCACTGCCACAGCTCCCAGGCTGTTCTCCTTCACTCAGAGCTCTCTTCTGATCTGCAGAGCCTTCAGCAGACCCAGTTCCTCATGGATCACTCCAGACTCCTGCAGCAGAGCTGCTCCCAGCCCTCTGCTCCACCACGTCCTCCTGGAGCTGCCCAGAGTGGCTTTTCCTCCTCGTTCCTCCTCCTCCTCCAGCGGTGCCCAGGCCCTGCCCAGCCCCTCAGGGCCCTGTGGGTTCCCCCTCAGTGCTCCAGCTAAAGCAGAGGAGCTCCAGGGCAGGCTGAGCATCCCCCAGACTCCAGGAAACCTGGGGCTGCCCATCCCTGGAAGTGTCCAAGGCCAGCTGGAGCAGCCTGGAGTAGTGGAAGCTGTCCCTGCTCATGGCAGGGGGTGGAATAAAATGATCTTTGGGGTTTTTTCCCACCCCAACCACTCTGTGATTCCATGATTCCATGATTCCATGATTCCATTGAATTGTGTTCCCCCAGCACATTCAGAGCCAAGGGGGGTCCCAAAATCACACCCACGAGGCTGCAGCTCCTGCTCAGCTCCTCTGTGGAGCAGCCAAAGCTGTCGGGGTGGGTGGTCAAGGTGAAGTCCCACAGAACCATGGAATACACTGAGCTGGAAGGGACCCATCAGGCTCGTGGAGTCCAACTCCTGTCCCTGCACAGGACACCCCAAAAATCCCACCCTGTGCCTTTGTGCAAACGCTCCTGGAGCTCAGTTTAATGAGGAAATGTTTCTCTGCCTCAGAATTCCTGCTGCAAACCCACCCTGGGATGGAGAAGTGCCCTCTCCTTCCCAAGCCATCGTGGACTGTGGTTTTTTGGGAAGCTGTGGCAGGAATGGCAGCGATTTTCCTCTTCACACAAACCTCTGCAGCGAGGGCAGATACCCTGGAGTGGGAGATCAAACTCCTGTTCCTGGGCTGCCAGAGGGAAATCCATAAAACTCAGCCCCTCTGGCTGGAATTCCTCCCCCTCCTATGGCCAACCTGGGCTGTTCAGCAGGAGAAAAAAAGACACAAAGTGGAGCAGCAGATTGCCAGGATAAGCAGAAAAACTACTTCAAAAATAGGAAGGAAATACAGTTTCACATTTCTGTTAATGGCAGCTTTGGTTTCATTATCTGCCAGCCCCGTGCTCAGCTTTGGATGCAATTAAAATGAGAGGAATAAAATACTCGATGGAAGGAGCAGCGTTTGCTGGTAATGAAATGTTTATGGATCAATTTGTACCCCAGTAAAGAGTGAATGAATTTACTGCAGGAGGAGAGAAAACAAAGTGGAGATAAGCACTGAAAATCACTTGGGCTCCAGACATGCACAAAATGTTATTATTTCCCCTCAGAAAAGATAATATTGATTGTTGAGAAGTGTTTGGACAATGCCAACAATGTGTTTTGCTGATAAAATACAATGACCCATTTAGGAGATGTCTGTACAGAAAACAGCACGAGCTGAAATAAAACTCCACGTTTCAAATCTCCTTTGATAAATCCCCAGAAGAGAAAACCTTGCCATGACCTCCTCTCCTCCACAGTTCTTCTCTCTCCAGGACACTGGGCTGGCATTGTGCTGGAGCAGGTGCCCCAACTTTTGCTTAAAATGTGACAAATTTCATCTGTTTCTACTTCATTTTCCACTTTTAATACGGGCAAAATCCTGTTTGCATATTTACAACAAAAAGCAAAAATTCAATTAAGTTCCTAAGGGCAGGAAGAGATTTATTCAGTGCCTGGAATAACAAAAGCCTCAGCTGGGATGAAAGGGAAAAACATCTCCACGATACCAAACATTTAAAGGAAGTTTTGATCTGATGCAGTTTAATGTGTACACAGAGGGGGGAAAATTCTCAGAGAATTTTGCTGCTTTTAACTAAGATGAAATGTTTTATATCCTCGTGGGCTCAGCCACTATTAGGAACAGCATTGGATCCCAATCCCACAAAAGAATAACAAAGGTTTGGGGGGAAGCAGCGGGATGCCCTCACTGTTATTTTTACAGAAGAAATGAGTCTCTCTCTAATGTGGTGGGAAAGAAGAGTTTCCATGCAAATCACCAGGGGAGGCTCAGCTTTGGCTTTAAGGTTGTGGATGATCCAAATCCTGATCCCAGCTCAGCCCCGGCTGCGACAGCGGCTGCGGCTCTGGAGGGGCCTCAAATCCAGGGAAAAACGGGGTGTGGAGGGGAAGGGAGAGGGAAAGGGAAAGGGAGAGAGAGAAAAGGAGTTGAGGAAGGAAGAGAAAGAGAGAATAAGGGAGAAAAAGGGAAAAAAAGGGAGAGAAAGGACGAAAAAGGAAGAGAAAGGGAGAGAGAGGAAGAGAAATTGAGAAAGGAAGAGGAAGAGAAAGGGAAGAAAAGGGAGAAAAAGGAAGAGAGAGGAAGAGAAAGGGAGAAAAAAGGAGAGAAAGGGAGAAAAAGGGAAAGGGAGAAAAAGGGAGAGAAAAGGTGAAAAAGGGAGAGAAAGGATGAAAAAGGGAGAGAAAGGGAGAAAAAGGGAGAAAAAGGGAGAAAAAAGGAGGAAAAGGAAGAGAAAGGGAGGGAAAGGGAGAGAAATTGAGAAAAAGGGAGAAAAAAGGAGAGAAAGGGAGAGAAAGGGAGAGAAAGGGTGAGAAGATGAGAGAAAGGAGGCACAGCCTGAAATGCCAGAGGGCTGGAGCAGCTCCATTCACGGCCACAACAAAGGGTGGTGGATAACAAACCCCTCTGAGGAGACCTCGGTGCCGTGGATGGTCCCAGGTATTCCCAAAATTGCCTGGATTGCCCCAGCCCGGGGGCTCTGGCAGGCTCCAGGAATCCATTTATCACACGTTGCTGCTGCAGGGTAATCTAAAGAAAAACTTTTTCCTCCCTCACTTTTAATCCAAATCGGTGGAATTTTTCAGGCTGGATGGTGAGGACTCCACTGAGGTGCCCCAAATCCCACCCCTGCACATGGGGACAGGGAAAGATGAAGCCCTGACACCTCTGGGTGGCCTGCAGGACACAAAATCCTCTTGGTAAAATCTGCTGCTGCCTCTGCAGGGCCATTTGGGTTCAGTTTCCATCGCTGGGGACAGCAGGGTCAGGGCTCAGGAAAGAAAATTGCTCACCTCAATTTAGGTCAGAAATTGTACTGGGTAATAAAATCACTCTGGAAAATCAACAGCTGACCCACCACTGGGGCAAGGCACTGACCAGCACAGCCAGCAGCACCTCTGGAAGAGCCAAATAAATCCAATTTCTCTGCCTCCAATCTGCTCTTCCCCTGCAGCACAATGAAGGCAAAAAGTCATGATTCAAACTCCCCGGTGAAGGAGCCAAGTTCCCCGAGAATCCTGACAGGCAACGGATGAGCACGGCATAAAATATGCAAAAGAAGACTCATCTTTGCCTAAGGACTGGGGAAGAGGCTGAATCCCAGCCCACACACCCAGAAAAAGGCTTTTTGAAGGGGATCCAATGCTCCAGGACTTTGGAAGTAACGTGGATCCAGACTCTGGATAGGTTGGGTGCTCCACGCACCGAAATGGGGCATCAACCAGAAATAGCCCCTTAATTAGATGTTCCCCAAAAAGTTCATTTAACTTCCCAGTGAACTTCCCTGAAGATCCCAGGAACCAAAGACTTCAGAGGGTGCCATGCTCGAGCACCTGCAATGCTTCAATAAACTCATTTTCCAAAAAATACTCCATTTCTACCCTCAAAACACTTTTTCAAGTGAGATCCTTTTGGAAAACTGAACTGAGCTTCCAAAAACCCTTGGGATTGGACCTCCTCAAGCTGAATCAGTTCCCAACTTATTTTAAACTGGAATATAAGGTATAAAATTGTTTCATAATTCATGGATTTCATAACCTTTTGGTGTTTTGAAGGAGGTTTGATCCTCAACAATTGACAAATCATTCTTTTTAGTCGAGAAAGAATTATGGAATAAACAAGTGAGAGCGTTCAGCCATTCCTCCATGCAGTTTGTACCAGCCTGGAATACAATATTTCATAAACCTTCAATATCTTATGGACTTCCACAGAATGAGGATAAACAACATTCCCACAGAACTGGCTCCATGGATTAAAGCAAAAGCTTTACTTTGCCGCTGTCAATTTCTCCATTTTCAATTATTTCTGATATTTTTCTGTTGCCTGCAGGGTAACAAGTTTGATTTTGTGAAGGGCAGTGGCACCTCCAAAGAATTTATCAGCCTGTTTGTTCTCTACCCAATTGATTTGACCTTTGCTGGCTCACCTGCTCCTGGAAATTTTCAGGGAACCTCAGGAGTCACCACGCTGGGGAAGAGCTCTTAAACCATATTTTCACAAGTGCTAAACATCTTCATATCCCAGTGATTATGGAAAAAATTGGAAGTACCCAAGAGCTTCCAAACCATCCAGCTCAGGTCATGCTGCAATTCCCAGATCCATCTGCAAAATTCACTGGTAGAGCAGTTAGAGGGAAAAAAGGCAACACAGAAATAGGCAGCAAAAGCATCTGCTCAGGAAAAACACAGCTCCAAATTGCAACAAATTCTAAAATTCTTGGTTTTCTATTCATAGCTTCTTCCATCAACTTGTCAGAGGAGATTTCTGACTCTCAGCACAAAAGGTTTCCATCCTGTACCAGTGGAATTTGCAATTGGATGCAAATCAAGCTGTTTTCTCTTCCTTTATATTTGTATTTCCAGCCTGATTTTGTTTAATGGAGAGGGAACAGCTGCCAAATGTGCTTTGACTGGAGGCCCCTTCCATGGCAACTGGGATGGGAGTTGATTTTGGCCATGGTGGAGAGGCAGGGGAGGCAGAAAATAACATTTGTGTATTTTGGGGGCTTTTGTTTCCTCTTTAAATCGTCACTGGTTAGTGACAGGCCAGCCCCGGGATCCCAGCCCTGCTCTCTCACACCTCCAAGGCAGCTCCAGAATCAGTTCCAAGGCTCATTCCCTGACACTCATTCCCTCCTGCAATGCCCACACCTGGAATAAACCCTCCATCTCCAGCAGAAATCCCTGCCCAGAGCCCGCGGTGCTCCAGGAACATTCCCATCTTCCCGTAAGGAACTCGTGGAGGTTCCCAACACGCCCTGGGGTGGGTGAACACCCAGCCCAGGGAGGGCATTTGGCTCCAGCTCCAGCTGAGGAGAGGAAAATGATCCTTTCAGGAATGACCAACCCATTCCCATCCAGTCACCCAGTTATCCCAACATCCAGTGCAATTCTGGAATTCACAATCCCATCCCAATCCTTCTGCTCCACGATTTCAACTCAAACCAGAACCTCATCCAACCCAACAACCCCCAAATCATCCTCTCAATCCATTTATTTCCCATCCAGTGAAATCTCTGACAGGTCAATCCCAAACTTCCACAGGCTGCACATGTGAAATGTGGGATTAAGATGAAGGAAATGGCTCGTTCCCACCAGCCAAGCCCTAAAATTAGCTTGTTTTGAACAGATTGCAGCTCTGAGCTGGGAAACAGAACGCTCCCAAGGATGTTCAAATCTCCCAAGCTGCTTTTATCCCAGGCAAGGAATGTTTCATCCACCTGACTCCATTGGCAGGATCTGCTTCCCATCTGAGCCCACCTGTTGGAAAATTCACTTGCTCTTCAACAGGCAGGAATTTGTAAATTCAGACAGAATTCTTGTTCAATTCAGGGATAATTTGCTGCAAGGCTCAGGAATAGGAGAAAGGTGATCCCAGTTCAGGTAGCACATGGAGCTACTCTGCTGAAATCAAGGAATTCACAACAGGGAGAGGATTTATCAGCCAGGGATAGGATTTTTTTTTGTGAGAACCACAAAAAAAAAAAAAAAAANATTCCCAACCAGTTCCTTCTCCCAGCTCACAAAGGCTATGGAATTATCTCTTTTCACTGATATTTTGCTGTTTTAGCTCAAAACCCCCCACATTCTTGGCATTGTTGTTTCTTGATTTTCCTGCAGAGATTTTGTGAGCTGAATTCTCAGCAATCAGGGACCTTCCCTCATCTTCAGGTGTCACCTTGCCCTGGGTGACAGCACCTGAGGGTACAAATGGGATTTGGTTTGAAAAAGGAGAGCACTTGGAGGTTGCTCCTCCTTGGAGCTCATCAAAACATTCCTGCGTGGATCTCTCGGCTCTGAAAGAATGGAATTGTTCCATTGTTTCATGGAATTGTTCCTGGAAGCCTGTCAGTGCTGGTGAAATCTTGGAGAAACAGTGGTTCTTTTCAGAAAACTCACAAACCTCGTGTTTAAGGTTCTTTCCTCTCTCGTTTTTAAGATCACAAAGTTGTCAAAAAGGTAATGAATTGTTTTTGTAGATTTTCCTACTTTTGGTTCTTTATTTGAAGCAGAACCTTCCCCTTTTGCTTCCAAGGGACTCCAGGAGTCCATGAATTTCAGGAGGAGGAAAACTGAAGGGGAGAAGATGCAGTGAGAGCAGGACTGTCCTAAACCGTGGATATTCCCAAGGATTGGTGTCTTTTGTTACTTCCTGTGGGACAGCAATGGGGCAGAGGGCAGAGACTGAGGGGGCACCACCCCTGGGAAGAGTTTTAGTCCCACGTGGGGTTTTGGGATTGCTCAGCCTGGAGAAATTTGGGTCACCGCCGTGTCCAAGGTAAGACTTGGTCCCACGGAATCATGGAATGGTTTGGGTGGGAAGGGACCTTAAACCCCATCCAGGGCCACCCTGCCATGGCAGGGACACCTCCCACTGTCCCAGGGAGCTCCAACCTGGCCTTGGACACTTCCAGGGATCCAGGGGCAGCCACAGCTTCTCTGGGAATTCCATCCCAGCCCCTCCCCACCCTCCCAGCCAGGAATTCCTTCCCAATATCCCATTTAAACCTTCTCTCCTTCAGTTTAAGGTCATTCCCCCTTGTCCTGTCCCTCCATTCCGTGTGGAATTCTGTCCATCCTCCTTGCACTCTGCAATTCCCAACTCTCCACGTTTCCATTCTTCCCAAGGGAATTAAAGAGCTGTGTGGAAAAGCAGGAATGAGGAATTGATGCAGAAGGGTGCCAGGAGGAGCCCATCCTCCCCCACCTGGTGCAGGAGCAGTGCTGCTGCTGGTTTCAATAGCAACCTGAATCCTGGGAATTCATTTCCACGGGAACATTGAGAGGAGGTGAAACATCAGTGGGTGATGGGTTAATGAAAAGACGTGGTCTGAAGCAGCAGGAGTTCAGGAAGGCAGATATTTATCCTGTTTCCACATTGGGTACGTGAGAGTTGTTCAGTTAAATCAGTGCTTGGAGAAATGGAGAATTGGAGACAATTCCCATGGTCCCCGTGCTCTCATCTCCCCCCTCACAGGAGACTGGGGACAGAGGGAGCAAGGAATTGTCCTGATGAAATTCCTTAATTTTTAATGTAAGCCTTGTGCAGAAGAATCACTTGAAACCAGCACTTCCATTTCCAATCATTCAAGTGATGGTGGAAGGAACCATTCCAACCTTTCCATATTCCCAGAACCTGCTTGGCAGCTTCAAAGCCTTTTCCTCTGTGTGGGCAACGAGGGACAAATGCCACAAGGAAAACCTAAACCCCACAATTTTGCTGTTTCCTGGAATTCCAAACTGGTTTTGATTTGAAGGGACCTTAAAACTCATCTCATTCCACACTTCCACCTTTCTCCTTGTCCTCCAAGAACGTGGATCCTTTGTTATCATGGATATCATTAAATATAAAAATAAGGAATTTGGTTCAGCAATGGTGAGAAGTTGAAGGATGTACAAGGGAGTGACCCCAGGAACTCTGGATTTTGGGAGATCAATCTTTCCTGAGAATAAATCTCCATCTCAGCTCATGTTTTTCAGAAGTTGGGTGATGGTTGTGCTCATCCTCTGATCCTCCTACCCTGTCAAGGCTGAGGGAGCTCCAGCATGAAGGTTGAGGGAGGAATGTCATTTGGAAATATTTCTGTCACTTTGTCTTCTCCAAAAAGATACAAAAAAAGGCAAATAACAAAAAAACCCCAAACCCACACAGCTTCTTCTCCCCCTCCCAAGTCATTGGGAGGTTATATCAAAAATAGGGTTTGAAGGAAAGTTCTGGAGAAAAGGAGCCATCAGTCACCTCCAGTCCCCAAATGGGAACATTTCATCTCCAAGACACTCCAGCCTCTCACTCAGGAAAAAATTAAACTCTGAGTTAACAAACACGCCAAGTTTCCTTCAGATAACATGAAAAAAAAAATCATTAAATTATTTCCTTTTCCCCTTCTCCTTGCTGGAAAAACACGGAGCATTATCTAAATGTGGATCTGGCTCAGGCAGAGCAAAATTTCTATTTTTCTCCACTTTTCTCCTATTTTTTTCCTATTTTCCTCTTACTTTTCACTCAAGATTTCCCTGCCTCTTGCAGCAAAGTGGGAGTGTGGCTGTGCTGGGCCAGGCTGAACGTCCAGAGACCCCAAGATCTGGGTGGATGTTTAGGAAAAACGTGTAGGAAACACAACCAAGGATCCCTTCTTCCCAATTTCCATAGAAACAGCAACGTGTAGCATTTCCAAGCCAGAAGAACTTACATTATCAGCTGTGTTTATTGTCCCTGGAGGCTGTTCTTTTGGAAGTGCATCTTATTTTCTCTCCGAAATAACTTCAATTTTTGCCCTCCCAAACACCCTGTGGCAATGAGCTCCACCACTGAATAACACAGGGAAAAATAACCCCAAAACTCACTTTTTTTTGGGGTTTGTTTTTATAACCTGCTGATGAGTTTTAAAATACCACTGCACGAGGCCCTGCAGATGCTTTTAAGTTTGAAAGAGGAATAAGTGCCAAATCATCATTCCTACCTGTGGGCTGAATTTGACTCAGTTCAGGCTTAATTTCCATAAACCTGCACCGGTGTCGTTTTCCTTAAGTGCCACTTCCATAAGGAAGAGCTGATAATGGACCAATTTGTGCTGTTGCATCAATGTAAATCCACAGCAATTCCATCACTTTGTTAAACCATAAATTTAACCAGGCATTAGTTGGACTAAAAGCAGGATTTTGCAACTCACTGGGCTTTTCCTTCCAAAGCCTCTCCATGTTTTTCATAAGATTGCACCAAGAGCATCTCCTGTTTTGTAACCAGATTGTTTATCCACAACTGCACATGATGGATTTCACCATGGAATTGTGGATGTCTCTGAAAGTTTACAGTGTAAAGGAAGTTGGAGTCAGAGCCTAAATAATCTGAAATTTGCCTTTTAAACACCCCCCTTCCAGGCAAAACCACCACCAAAAATAGAGGAATTTTAAACAATCTGAGCAATGCCACCATGCTTTTCATTGCCTTTTACCTTCCTGGCTCCTAACCCTTTATTTCCTGAAGTTACCCAAGGAGAAAAACTCCTTTACATTCCTGTTCCCAATCTTCAGGTAAAAATTCCACAAGATTTTGACCATCTTAAACTCCCAGGTGAGATCCTAAGATTCAGATGTTCCCAATGGTCTGTGGTCATTCCTCTGCCATCTCCCAAAGGGAGATATCAAAGGTTGGGATAAAGATGAATCTGAGACTCCCCATTCCTGTAAATAAAGAGATTCCAGGTGTGGATCCGTGCCCTGAGCACCTTAAATCCAGGAGAAATGCAAAGCACCCATGGGGACCATCAGCCTTTCTCATTTCAGAGTTCACAGAGTGTATTTATATCCCAAAGATGTCACCGGGGAGGGCTGTTGGCTCTTAGGCTGGAAAAGTCATTTTAGTGGCAATTCTGCCACAAAATACAACTCCTGTTAGCAGAGGTCAGGAGAAGTGTTTTCATAAAATATTCCTTTCTGCTGACACCGTCCTTGGTCAAGTGCTGGGGCTGATCTCAGCGTTCCCTCCAAAGGCCTGCTCCTCCTCGGGTTGTGGCTGGGACATGACAACCTCATAAAAAATTCTAAAGGTCAGGCCTGAGCTTCAAGGAACCCATCAGCAAGAAGTAAAAGCTGAGCTAAATCACAACTGGCTGCACAAACATTAAATATAAAATTAATGCTGAACAGCTGTGTTTCCACAAAGATGAGCCAAGCCAAGGTGACCCATTCCAGGAGATAAACACCTCCCATCTCCCTCCTTTTCTCCTTCATTAAGGTGTTACCCTTTGGGTGCTGTTGCCATGAACAGTTGGAGGCAATTCCAAGATAATTAAGCCTTAGATTAACACCACTGCCCTGTAACTGCCTAATTCTACTTTAATTCATCTTGAGGGTGCTGCTGATCTTGTTTTTGGTCTGAAATCCCACCCTGATGCAGCTTTAAGCGACTTCTGCCTTGCGTTGAGTTAAAGGTGATTTGTCCAAGTGTTTCAACGAGCGGCTGCCAAAGCCTCAGACCCAACATTGATCCTCTGTGGTATCAAAGAGCTTCGAGCTCTCGGTGAGCTTTGGATGGAGACACAAAGAGGTCCTACAAAGCCACAACAGCTGCCCAACCTTTGCTCCAGCACTACCCTGTCCTCATTCAACGGCCCCGAGGGCTCATCCCACCCGTGCTCCATGAGAAGGATCTGACAGCAGGGTCAGCCTCATTATTGCATCCTCCATGTGCATCTCCTGCCCTCTGAGGTCAGGCAGGTTCTCCTCGTTGTGGCTCTCCATGGTTTATTGGGATAAGGCTGAGGAGGAGCACAAAGCCACACAAACCCTGCCCGTGGCTCTGTGGTGCAGTCGCCTCTGAAGCGGTGACTTCCGAGCTGTGACAACGCTCAGAACCTCGACTTTTAGGTTTTCTGTGTAGTGGCCTCTTCAAGGCCCCTTTTCCAGGCCTTTTCATCCAAGTCAGGCAGTCACAGGGTGGCTTTGAAGACTCTGCTGTAGAGGGAGGAAAAGCTCCCTTCTTCTGGCCCACGGCTTTGTTTCATTTTTTGTGCCTGGAGCAGCAGCACAGCACCCAGTTTTGTCAGGCAGGTCAGGAGGTTAAGGAAAAGGTCCAAGGAAAAACTTAACCTCCCTGAGACAGAAATTAGTGCTCACAAAGATGCGTGGGGGAAAGAAATATTGGAGGATAAAAGTGGCTGCTCGTATTCCAAGGGCTGCAGTGACTTCTTTTAGTGCAAGACTGACTGAAACTGAATTAGGACTCCACAACCTGAAGAAAAGGCAAAACTTTGCCATATAAAAAGTGGAAGTGAGGACTAAAAGTCAGCACAACCCATCAACGTGACCTTCACCAAAATAGAAATAAGGAGATCTTGTGAAGAAATCCAAAGATGCTGGTTTGGGAAGAGGCAAAAAGCATCCCAAGTGCCCACAGTGACTCATCAACAACTTCTGTGGACTTCAGTCTGGCTGAACTCTATCCCCATCTCTGAAACAAACTTGTTCCTTCACTCTCCCCATCCTTATACCTGCAAATGATTCATCCTGGCCCCTAAAAGCCACTAAAAGCCGAGTGCAGGACTCGTTTCCCTCTAGTCCCTGCTCTCTGCCTGGTTCTTCCTTTCAGGCTCTGCCAGAGCCTGAGGCCTCGTCACTTGGAAAAGGTCAGGCAGGATTTACAGAGCCTGAACACGGCCTGAACACAGCACAGCCTGTCCCAAAGCTCTGGGAAGCTCCAGCTGCACTTGCAGACAGGCAGCAGTTCTGGAAATCAGGTCAGGAGAGCACGGAACTTGTAGAGCCTGAGAATTCCGAGCAGGTTCCGAGTGAGAGAGAGGAGCTCTGCTGAAGGGCTCACACATCAAGATGAATTAATTTCCTCCAGCAAGGCACAGCTTTGCCATGTTGGGACTGGTGTTACTGCCCTGGGAACTGCCTTCTTTTCAGGGTTCTGGGGAAGGCAAGAGGTCATTTTCCCCTTTTCATGTGGCAGCAGCTCTGTGGAATGTTAATGCTGGCAGACACTTGATCCCTGGGAACTTCACTGAGACTCTGGATGAGGAGGATCAAGAGCTGCTGCTCTGGAAGTGACAAGGAGCCCAGGCTGACACGCAGGGATTACAACCCCAGGCACTGATTCCTGGCGTGGAAATCTGCTCCTGTCTGCAGCACAACTCTGAGATCAGATACACGACAGAGACGGGCTGAGAAATGTGAGATACCAGAACAGGAGGGGGAAAAAAAGGCAACAGGGGAGATAAAAATTCTGTACCACTGCATAAATACAGATTTCTCCAAGAGAATCCTACTCACAGGCTTCACTTCTCTCTTGGCCAGAGCGAGGGATTTATTTCTCTGCCCGTGGTCAGCCGTGCTGAAAGGAGGAGGAAGGAGAAGATTCATTCATAAGCAGGAGCCCCACTCCCCCCATCTGCTGCTGCCTGTGCTGCCCAGGCTCTGACAGAAGCTCTCTCCATGCCTGTCACAGGAGGGGATGAAATCCTGCTCTCTCCCAGCCCTGTCCAAGAGTGAAACCATCTGCAGCAGCAGCAGCCTCAGCTTGGCCTTCACTTCTTGTGTGCCAAGGGCTCCACTCAGGCGGCGTTGTCGTATCAGCCTCAAGCCTGCAGAGCCCCGGGGGTTTGGGGAAGGATGGAGGAGCAGGAGAGGGGAAATAACTCTCCACATCAACAGAGCCTTCATTATCCACACCTCATGAGGTGGTGGAGTGAAGCTGCAAGGATTCCAAGAGGAGCAGGGATTGAGGATTAACCTGGTTGCTGATAGGAATGAGCCAGGTGCAACATTTCCAGCTGTGCCCAGCCCTAAAATTGCTGTAAAATGCAGGGGAGCAACAGCAGCCACAGAGGCAGCTGAGGAGGTGACATGGAGCTGCCAGAATTCAACTTCCAGGAGGTCAAAGAGTCACAGAACTCAATTTATTTGTGTCTAACTACAGCCACGGACGTGATGTTTGCCCATATTTACACCAGAGAATACTGCACAGGAGAGTTCAAGGCTCAAATAATCAAAAGTGTCTGAATTCCCCTTGGATCTGACAAAATGTGAGTGTTTAATAAACTCAGACATGGTTTTGAAAAGTGTTACTCTGCATCTACAATATTTACCCTGTGCATTTATAAAGTGCCAATACATAAAATTCCACTTGGCCAAAGGATCTCTCGTGGAAACTCCAGCCTTTAAATCAAACTAAGCTAAAGGTGGTGCCCAATCTGCAAATCTTGCTACCACACAATAGAGTTTTTGGGAGGATTTTAAAGGCATCTAAAAATTGATTCTAAACTGTGCAGCAATTCCCAAGTTATTTCTTTGAGGGGTTGAAGTTTGGGGTTTGCAGAAATCTTGTAGATTATGAGAGAAAGTGCTTTGAAAACTCAGATTCTGATTTCCATGAAGGTGATCCAGCCTCCTCCCCCTCCTGGAAAAGCTCTTCACCCCCGGGAGGAGGTGGTGGCAAAGTGAATTTGGAGCCTGTGGAGAGGCTGGAGGGTCAGTGAGGAGGGAGCAGGGGATGTCTGCAATCCGTTGGGTAGCTCCAGACCACATTCCCACTCTCCCTTTTCCCTTCTCCTGCTCCTCTCTGCCTGTCCAGCATTGAGAGAGAGGCTCCCACTGGGCACCTCCGTCACTCTCACGTCAGTCCTGCCCTGGCTCAGCTCAAATCCTCAGATCCCCATGGCTCAAAGAGTCTCAAACAGGGAAATTTCAGCACCATGAGCCTCACAAAACGCCCAAAAATGTGCAAAGGAGAAAGGGTTCTTGTATATTCATGCCCTTTTTAGCTCTGCATTATCATAAACCAACACTGAAATGGATCCTCAGCCAGAGTAACTGGGATGAATTAATTGCAATGTTTGTTAATTTTACCTGAAGCTGCTCAGGAACTTGCAAATTAATTCCAAAGGAATTAAGTCCCAAGGCTGCTGCAGCTCCTACCACCTTTTAAAGTATAATTTGAAGAAAAAAAAACATTAAAACAAAATTACTTATCAGCAGCATTCTGTTGGTCCTGTGATAACGTGGAAGCGTGGGAAAGCAAAGACCAAAAATGATCTTGTCAAGAGAGGAAAGAATCTTGTACTGCTGTGTCAAAACCAACCCAGAGCAGCTTCCCTGGGAAGTGAGAGGTGTGTTCATCCTGGGGGTTTTGAGGCTGCTGGATGTGGGGAACAGCTGCTTCCAGAGCTGCAGGAGCCACGTGAGAGCAGGCAGAGCCCAGGGAGCTCAGCAGGGAGGCTCCAAACGCTTCCCAAACATCAGGCAGGGACAAAATGCAAAGTTCAGGCCACACAGGAGGGGTTTGGCCAAACGAGAGCTTAGGATGGGAGGAGGAGGGGATTTCAAACCCAGTTCAGAGCACACAGCCCAGTGATGGCAGCTACTGGGGACACACAGGGAGGAGTAGCAGGATTTGTGTGTGTTCTGTGTGTAAATCTCATGGGAGAAGCAAGAATGAAGGGACCATGTGGAAAACGGAATTTAGAAAGTGGAATTGGATCAGCATCTCCTCTCTGGCTGCCACAGCTCGGGGGTCTCGCCAGTGCCACGGGCACAGAGAGGGCACACAGCACTCAGGGTGCTCAGGGGGTGAGTGCTGCTGCTGCTGCTGCTGCTGCTGCTGCTGCTGCTGCTGGAAAAGGTCACTGCTGAGACGTGTCTGAGGAGCAGGGGCTTCACACCACCATTTCAGAGCTAAATAAAGAGATGGAGCAGAAATCCATTCTTGAATTGAAGATGTTGGCAGGCAGGCAGTAAATACAGAGTTTGCAAATACAGAGCTCACCCCAACACTGCTCAAAGTTCCCCAAACACAGAATTCACCCCAGCACAGTTCAAAGTTCTCCAAATACAGAATTCACCCCAGCACAGCTCAAAGTTCTCCAAACACAGAATTCACCCCAACACTGCTCAAAGTTCTCCAAACACAGAATTCACCTCAGCACAGCTCAAAGTTCCCCAAATACAGAATTCACCCCAACACAGTTCAGAGTTCCCCAAACACAGAATTCACCCCAGCACAGCTCAAAGTTCTCCAAACACAGAATTCACCCCAACACTGCTCAAAGTTCTCCAAACACAGAATTCACCTCAGCACAGCTCAAAGTTCCCCAAATACAGAATTCACCCCAACACAGTTCAGAGTTCCCCAAACACAGAATTCACCCCAGCACAGCTCAAAGTTCTCCAAACACAGAATTCACCCCAACACTGCTCAAAGTTCTCCAAACACAGAATTCACCTCAGCACAGCTCAAAGTTCCCCAAATACAGAATTCACCCCAACACAGTTCAGAGTTCCCCAAACACAGAATTCACCCCAGCACAGCTCAAAGTTCTCCAAACACAGAATTCACCCCAACACTGCTCAAAGTTCTCCAAACACAGAATTCACCTCAGCACAGCTCAAAGTTCCCCAAATACAGAATTCACCCCAACACAGTTCAGAGTTCCCCAAACACAGAATTCACCCCAGCACAGCTCAAAGTTCTCCAAACACAGAATTCACCCCAGCACAGCTCAAAGTTCCCCAAACACAGAATTCACCCCAGCACAGCTCAAAGTTCCCCAAATACAGAATTCGCCCCAACACAACTCAAAGTTCCCCAAACACAGAATTCACCCCAGCACAGTTCAGAGTTCTCCAAACACAGAATTCACCCCAGCACAGCTCAAAGTTCTCTAAATACAGAATTCACCCCAGCACAGCTCAAAGTTCCCCAAATACAGAATTCACCCCAACACAGACCAGGACCCCCCTCTCCCTTTCCAGCTCATCACTATTTCCAGGAGCAGACACAAGGCCAACAAACCCCAAGCATTTTACCCATTTCTTAATCCCCTGCACACAGGGACACCAAAACCACTCAGAATTTGAGCGACCCTAAATGCAGCAGAATCAATCCCTAATTTATAGCAGACACTGACGTCACCCAGCTCACCCCAAAGAGGATTTGGCTCCCTCAGTTAAATTTAGCTGCTGTTAACAGGCACCAATTTCCCTGGCTGTGCATTAATAGATTTATCTTTCCTGCTGGCTGCAGCATTCCTGGAGCTGGAGGTGACAGGAGTGAAGCTGCCAACGTGCCCAGGATTGTGGGAGCTGCAGAGGGACCTCTGAAGAGCAGGATGGGAGGGCTGGATGGAATATTGACTTCCAGTAGAAATCATGGGAGTTTGGAACTAAAAATAGGACCCCAAAGGTTTGGATGAAGGGGGGAGGAAGATGTTTCTCTTCCACTCCAGGAGAAGATATTTCATGGATTATGGAAGGGGTTGTGTTGGAAGGACCTTAAATCCCATCCAGTGTCATGGGCAGGGACACCTTCCCCTATCCCAGGGTGCTCCAAGCCCCATCCAACCCGGCCTTGGGCACTTCCAGGGATCCAGGGGCAGCCACAGCTGCTCTGGGAATTCCATCCCAGCCTCTCCCCACCCTCCCAGCCAGGAATTTCATCCCAAATCCCATCCAAATCCCCCTCTCAGTCAGTTTAAAGCCATTCCCTGTGTCCTGCTCCTCCATCCCTTGGAAATCCTCTCTCTCCATCTTCCCTGCAGGTTCCTCCAGGCACTGGAAGGTCAGAGTTGGGTCAGCCCAGACCTCCAGGCTGAACCATCCCAGCAGAACAAACACGAAGCCCTTCCCAATGTTCTAAATCAGGAGGAATAAAAAGCAGAGAAGGTTCCCAGCTCTCCCTGTGCATTTTTTGGGGAGCCAAGGGCCCTTTTTGTTAATTCCACTGGAAAACTACAATTGGCAGTTAACTGGTGCCATTCCAGAGCCTTCCTGGGGAGCCTTTTTCCATCAGTGGGTTGGGCTGGAGCAACAGAGAGGGAAGGAATGAGCTCTCTGCATCCATGGGAGAGGATGGAGACCAGGCAGGACCTTTTCCCAAAGTGTCCATTCCACCCCTGTCCCAGGTGTGGCAGGATTCCCACAGGAGATGGGAACCGTGGGAGGGGCTTCTACTGCAAGAGATTTCCCCTCAATTTTAAATTATTATTTAAAGGATCTGGATGTCTCATCCACCTTGAAATACCCCAGCAAAATTTCCCTCCAGGCCTTTTGGGTGCAGGAGTTTTGGGGAAAGAAGAGCCAAATGAGGACTAAAATACTGCTGTCAGTGGTTAAAGTGACACTGATTGCAGTAATTTGATTTTTGGGGGTGAAGAGGTTGGAAGACACAACTGTAAAATATTTTATTTGGACATGTGCGACTGAGATATCCCAGAGTTTCTCGTTTAAGTTCTTTTTAACTGCATTAGATGAAGTTAAACATCACACAGCTACAGAAATAGGGCTGGACCCAGCCTTAAAGGCCTTTTCCAGCCTGAATGATTCCACAGTTCTGTTTTGAAATGATACATTTCACTTTGAAACATTCAAATATCTTTATTGTCACGTTAAAAAAAAGCGTTAAAGACATTTAAAAATATCTACATGAAAATAAAATCAGTTTTTTGAACCAAAGCATCTGTGGGGGTTGTTCTGAAACTGCTGGAAAACCAAGAGTGTGTTTATCTTTTCCCCCATTCAGTTCTGCTGCTGATTAGCATCGCCCTGACTTCAGATTTTGGAGCCCAATTTAATCAGTTTGTGCACAGCCTCTTGCAGAGGTTTTCATCTCCATTGCTTGGGTTACTCAGAGGACTTTCTAGTGCTGAATGTGTGGAGAAGTCAATATTTTAAACCAATATGTGAGAAAAGAAGCGCAGAAAAATTAATATTTTCCTTGTCAAGAAAATGTCTGCCACTCCTGAAGAGGTTCAGGACAAGCTTGGCAGAGAACTGGGCACCAGTTCCCAAATTTATGAACTTCTTGCCTCAAACACGACCTAAAAATGAAATTATTTCCTAAACCTGCCACCTTTACTTTGATAGTTTCTCTGTAGACCCCAACCAGATTTCCAGAAATCACAAAATGAGGCAGCCAAACATTTAAGTTGCATTTTTTTTCCTTCCCACCGTTGCCCCATTCAGCCATCAGGCCCCGTTATCCTCTGGGAAACCAAAAAATCCCACCCCCAAATTCCTGTTGAGGATGGAGATGGATCCCAGTTCTCTGGAAAAACCCAAACTCCGGTTGTGATGGAGAAGCTGTTTGGATTCTCCATCTGCTCAGCAGATCCTGGGATCCCACATCCCTGCCCAGCTCCTCCCTCCTGCCCAGCATCCAGCAGATGCTCCCGACATCCCCACAGCTGCTGCTCCCTCCCAACGAGATTTGAGGGATTTGAGGGACAATTTCTGTCAGCTGAACCTGCCAGGGCAGCTGGGAGCACGCAGAGAGGTGGTGGTGGGGATGGGAATCTGAAAGGAAAGGGAAATCATGGAATTCTGGAATGGTTTGGGTTGGAAGGGACCTTAAATCCCATCCAGGGCCACCCCTGCCATGGCAGGGACAGCTCCCACTGTCCCAGGGGGCTCCAACCTGGCCTTGGACACTTCCAGAGATCCAGGGACAGCCACAGCTCCTCTGGGAATTCCATCCCAGCCCCTCCCCACCCTCCCAGGGAGGAATTCCTTCCCAATATCCCATCCCTCCCTGCCCTCTGGCAGTGGGATCCCATTCCCTCTTGCCCTGCCACTCCATCCCCTGTCCAAAGCCTCTCTCCATCTTTCCTGTACCTTCAGGTCCTGGAAGGCCACAGTTTGGTCACCCCATGTCTCTTTTCCAGGCTGAACNTGTCTCTTTTCCAGGCTGAACATTC
>VZRX01012152.1:0-40775 GCA_013398075.1 Notiomystis cincta
CAGCCCCCGGCTCTGCGCCATCCCCGGGCCTGCAGTTTGCAACAACCACGGGCTGGCAGAGCAAGCTTATGCTTTACTCTTGTAACGTGGAGCTCTGACTACAACTATGACTAGAAGATGACACTTATTTGGAAATACATGAAAAATCCATACGGGTTGCATAAAAAAAAATTTACTACCCCCTCTTTGCTATTCGTTGCAACACAGACGGTGGTGTAGGAGACTTGTCAGCAGCAGATGTACTTATTGTAATCACAGTCCTTAATAAATCTCTTTTTTTAATATTGATTATTTTAAAAGGAAAGTTACTTCCCAGGGTGCTCTCATGCTGCCAGATTTCCAGCAATACATCAGAAGCAGAAGGTGAAGGAGCGCCAGGTTTTCACATTTCAAACAGTTAACCAGTAGCACAGTAGTACAAACCTTGATTTTCAGGGACATGACCTGACCACTTCAGAAGCCTGACAGCCAGCAGGTAAACTGGGGCAAAGGAACAACTTGAGCTGACTCTGCTGGAACTGCCTCAATTCCATCCAGCTCCTCTGACACAAATTCTAACTGGAAAGACCTTTCACTGGGTCCTGTGTTTGCTTGGATCCTAAGAATTAAAGATTAAGGAACTGTTCATTCTTGATTTCCAAGAACCAGTTTAGGTAGCAACACCACTATGGAGAAACTCAAGAACAGCTCACTACCTGAGGCTCTAAAAGAATCATAAGACTTCATTCACTTGATTTAAAAAGTGGTTCAAGGAGAGAGGGAAAACAGCTTTTAGAAATTTTCCACTGGATTAATTACCTGATGGTGAATGCACCACAGAGAAGATGCTTTTGCTCACTGATGAATATAGATAGATTTAATTTAGCAAAGTAAATTTTGTCTATTCAGCAGTGCATGAATTACTCACTGCTCACATTAAGTAGCAAAACTGGCAGAGTAGTTTGACATAACAGGCATTTATGATCAGGAAACTCTTGAAGACATTTTTAGTTTCTCAGATCATAAAGTGCATCTACTTAGACTAAGACCAGTGGGGAGACACAGTCCCAAAATCTCCCAGGGAAGCAAAAAGGAAAAAAAAAAGAAAAGAAAAAAAAGTATAATGGATTGGCTTTAGCGTCTCCCTGCTGAGATGAACAACTTGATCCACTTACAGTTCCAAACACATGATGCATGAAAGAACTGACAGAAATTCAATTCTTGCACAGCAGAGCAGCTGCTCTCTAGTGGTCAAAGCCAACTCTGGAACCGCGTGCAGGGAGAGACCTGGAGGGGGAACTGCATCATCCAGGTAACTGCAACAATGCGCCAGAGCTAAATCCCACTAAACCCCCAGCCCAAACATTAATTACACAACGCAACACGACTCAACTTAAAGCTTTGTTGTGAAAAATATTAATCCCAGCTGTATTTATATAGCAGTTGTGAAAAAAAATACCCCACATACGCTACTGGTGAGCCCTGCCAGTTAATTGAATTTGCTGGCAGCACTTCCTCTGCTCTGCTCTCAACATCCTCTGAGATAAAATGGAGCTTTTAAATAGACCTGTGGAAAACTGAATCAAGAAATTTGAACTAATAAAACACAACTCTCTACTGTTATAAAAGTGAAGTAAAAGTAAATAATGAAAGGAAGGAAGTCTCTTAAAATTTATTACATTCCAAAGCTTGAAGTTCTGTGTTTATTGGAGAAGTCTCTTCTGATGTTCTACAGTGTGCCCACAACAGCTCCTTTAATGAAGTCTCATAAAATCTAATATAATACTTGATTGTTGACAAATCATATACATGTTTGAGGCCCCGTGCTCAGTGTATCCAGACATTTCTTACATAATTCCATGAAATTTACAAGTCTGTCATTCCCGGGTTGTGGATAATGGCACGAGCAGTGACCAGCTGGCAGATTTGGATGCTGGGAGTGAAATCAAAATGAAAAACTATATAAAGCCAGAAAAAATCATGGAATCAACTTTTACAGACTAAATGCTTGACTGAAGCCAAAATGTTCACAATCAAGATGGCCCTTTCCTCCTGAGCTCCCTGAAGACTGGATCTGCTGGAATGCTGGGGTGTCACAGCAGGAGGCACTGGGCATTCACCCTCACTGCAGCTTTTCCTCACACACCAACTTATATTGAGCTCCCTGCATATCAATTCTATTTCTCAACTGCACATGAAAATCTTCAGATCTGACTGTCAGCACAATATTTCCAACTAGCAAAGGAAATCCAGATTTCCCCCTGCCACGTTCTCTTAAACATTCACTCTCTGCCTTGGAAACAGCTCCTGACACTCTCACTCCTCTGCTCTCCCCTCTCAGCTCCTTCAGTGGAGATGACTGCAGCAGCAAGTGGGATGTCTTTGTGTTCCATTAAATGTCAAGTATTTATACACCATTACTATCAAGTTATTAAAAACATGAAATAATTTACCAATAAAAAGGGTGAATGAGAAAGAAAATCAGTTCTGAATTCTAGCAGTGATTGAAGTGAATATGGAGGCATCCATTTCATATCATATCTCAGGATATAAAATGCATGAAGTTCCTTAAAGCTTACCAGGAAGCAGTCACAGGAAAATAACCCACAATTTCATTTGGAAACAAAAGTTAACCACAGATGCAGAATTTCTAGCTCACATGAGCATTAGCTGATTTTCACTGGGAGCCTTCAATGCACGTCTGCAAATGTTGAAACAAACATTCCTGAACACTTTGGGACAGCAAGAACTGAGGTAAAGCAGTTCAGTGCTACCAACGAGAGCTCCCAGTGAGGCCCTGGATCACAGTGAGCCAGGGAGCAGAACCCTTGGATAGGACACTCCATACCTACCACATCATTGGGGAGGCTCTGCAGGTCATCGAAAGGGGTTTCCAGTGTGTTGGTGTCTACGTTCAGGATCACCACGTCTTCCAGGGCCATGCTTCTTACTTTCTATATGGGAGCAAATTCAGGAAAAGGGAAAGGAAAATATAAGTATGGGGAATTCAATTTTATACATAAAGGACACAAGTGATGGCAGAACAACATGGCACTACAGAGCCTCAACCATTTTAAACCAATCAACATTCCTGACTTCCTGTCATCATTTTCTTATTTATTCATTTTACAATGCTAAAAAATTAACCTTCAGTTGGCAGAGGGAAGTTCTTAACAAAATGCACACTGAAATTTGTCAAACCAGAGAGTCTGTGATTATTCAAGCAAGGATTTATTTCAAGCACCTCTACTAATGTTTGTCTTGGTGTCCTCTTTGCACATTTAACAGTTTCTTGTCAAGTCAGAATTTCAAGCATATCTTTTTATATTTGGAAATTCATTTAAATAACAATAAAGAGTGGATTTTCCAGGAGTTGAGAGTTGCATTAAGTCAGGGATGGGAACCGGTTTCCAAATTCCAGGTTGAATTTTGGAACCCTAATAAAGACAAGTTTACAACTGCATTTACGTAAAATGGATGCTACGAGAAGTTAATCAGTAAATAATTAAAACGGGGAAAAAACCCAAACAAAGCTAAGACAAATTTAATCCCACCATATCCTGGTCAGCAAGTCTGAACTTTCTCTCCTGTTTCCATGAACTGAGGGTAAGTTTCTAGCCTAGTCTGAAGTTCACAGCATCTGTAACAGTACATACACACAGAAGAGAAAAGAAGCAGCTATTTCTCAAGAGAATGATCATCAGTACCTGTGACTCTGAGTGTGTGAAGGTCTCTGTGATCTAAGCAAATTTAAACACTGCCAGACTTGATTTCCCTGCTTAAACAATAGTAAATGAGTCACTGATACCAAACAGAGCAACATTTAAATATTTAACACTTCTTCCACTAACTGGAGACTTGAATTTTTTTTTTGACTGACTACTCGCACAAGTTTAATCTCTTCAGATAAAGCTTTGAAAATTCAAAATCAGAAAAACTGGAATTATAGAATATGGTAATTGAGGAAATTTCCCAGTGACACTGTAAAAAATTTTTAAGTACTTACCTACCTACACACAGGACCAAATGAAAGTTACTGAGCAGGAAAGTGAACAAAAACATACTCAATTTTTAATTAAGGTTTTGTGGGGTGGAGGGAATTGTTTCCTTTAAAAGAAAGGAACTGAAGTCCTAAAACAATGGCAAAGTTGAGCCTTAGGCAGCTAAATAATTACCCTCCGTTTTCAAGGCTCAGTCCTCTGTCTATAAAGCAAACTGCTGTGTACTTAGGGCTGAAAAAAACCCCAACAACCATAAAACCCACTTTGTAGACATTTAAGTTTAGGTCTTCATGAGACATTTCTTTAACTTAAATAGAAGAATATTACATTTAATGCTTTCCATATAAAGAGCACCAGCACTGCCTGACAAACCAGGTACTTTGCTTTCAGGAACCAAAGGTCACCCCGTTGGCTGCATCTGATAAACTCTAAAGCAATCCAGGAGCCTTGCTCCTTCTAGGAGTCCGGAAGCACCAGACAAACTGATTTGCTCCTTCCTGTCTCAGAAAATTAAAAATCTCACTTATACTCAGAGGACTCTAAAAACCTCCAACAAAAAGGTCTTGCAAAGTACTTAACCAAAGCCAGAAGCTTGTCAGCCCCGAGTGCTGGCAGGACAAGACAGAAGGAGGGAAACCCTTCTCCTGCTCACTGCCAAAGAAGCGGCACATGCGTGGTCAGCGTGCCAGGGGTGTTTCTGTACCTCCCCTTCAGCAAAACCTGGGGGGTTTTGGAGCACAGAACAGGCTTGTGCCAAGCAGGGCTCAGCCAGGGGGATAACCCAGAAGGAGGCCCTCGTGGTGCAGGGACTGTAAATGCTCCTCAGTGTGACCATTGCACGCCTGGCCCAGAAATCATCCTAACTGAAAGGAAGCTGATGCTAAACCCTGCTGGGCTGCACCCTTACACCACCAGGAGCTCAGCCTCACTGTAAAGCCTCACAATATTTGTACAAAGGCAGTGGATTTCCCTTGAGACCAACCCTTGGATTTAATAAAACACTGGAGACTGACTTGATTAATAGCATGTGTCTTGTAATGCATTCAAAAACATATAATTTTTTGATGGTCCAATAGTGGCTCATTCTACAGAAATGCAGTTCATCTTAATCTTTAGTTGGTTTTATCATCTCTCCTGTCACTATCACCTTTGATAAAGGTATTATCAGGCAGTTATAAGGGCTTTTGTTAAATAAACACACACTTCTTTCACTAAACCTGGCAACTAATCAGCCCAACCAATATAGAAATCACAGTATTTACTCTCTTGTTGGAATTTGAGTAAAAATACCCATAATTCAGCTGCAATTGTCACATTAAACCCCACTGGATTCTGTGAATCACAAAAACATGTAGATCATTTTTCACAAGGACAGTTTGTGTGTTGTCATAATTTTCTGGAAATGGGATGGGACAGCCACAAGCCACACGGAGTCCCAGTCCATATGTCACAACTTCCTTAGGAGCTAAACAGAATTGTACAAGTGATACCTGTGCAACAGACTGAACTGTATTCAGCAGGTTCATATTCTGCTGAAGAGAAATGTGGATAAGCAAGGACCAAGAGGAAACATGAACATTACAGATTCCTTATCTCATTTTCCTACAGGTCAGGGATGTACTGAGTCAAAAGGAGAGATTCAGTGAAAATGTGCATCACATCTCACTCCTGCAAACCCTCCTTAACCATCCTTGCCCAATTACTTGTAGCCATAATTAATCACCTAAAATCCATCTAAATCAAACTAACATCTACACCTGCCTTTTATTTTAAATGTCTCTTTTTAAAAGAGTGGAGAGGTATGGAA
This sequence comes from Notiomystis cincta, assembly GCA_013398075.1. Lineage (NCBI taxonomy): Eukaryota > Metazoa > Chordata > Aves > Passeriformes > Notiomystidae > Notiomystis > Notiomystis cincta. The sequence goes on from VZRX01012152.1 coordinate 5,788, forward strand.
AGCTGGTTTAACAAGCACACTGAACCCATTGTTTATGGCCTCTATAAACATGGCTTAGTAAGAATTACTGACTTAATCAGAGAGAACTTATCTCCTGGTGAAAAGAGCACTTTAAATTTCAGAAATGGCACCTTTACTGTGAAAATCTCTTAACTTTTCAAACAAACTCCGGGGGGCCTTAAACACCAGGTCCGTAAATAAGCGCAGTCAGGGCGCCTGCCCCACTCACAGGCAGCCAAACACTTGAGTCATTTAAATGTTTTATGTGGAAGTTCACAAAAACACAGAAACCATATTCTAATAGGAGAATTAAGGGGTGCTCCTCCATCCCACTCTAGAAGCAGTATTCATCCATAGCAGTAACACCAGTTTACACTAAATGCTGTTTTATCAGCACTGGCTACACTTGACAGGTTCTGCATTTTCTGACATAAGGGAATCACAAGTTAGACTTCTTTCAGATGAACAATTTTATTGAATAGTTCAATTTAAAACAAAACAAAAACCCCTCCATAACCATCAAACACCAGCACCCCCTGCCTTTCCTCCCACAGACCAGGTTTGCGTAACTTCACGGCTAAATTGCTGCCAAAACATAAACCAAGTCGATCATGAGGTTTTATAACCAGATACAAACGTGATCAACATCTTAAAAAACGTTGTAACAGTAAAAAGGTAACATACCTTCCACCAATTCTTTTGGAAAGGCACAACTCCTAACAAAACCTAACATTCTAGCTAGCTTGTGCACTAGGTTTGAAATTGTTAAGAAAGTATGATTCACAACAAGCCTAAAATCCATTTGCTTAATGACTTGTCTCTACTGAATTAATAGTTTCCATTTATTTTCTTAAGGAAAACACCACAACGCTGCAGACAACAATGTGTCAATCTGGCTGCCAGAAGCAGGAAAGGCAGCGGATATAAAATTTTATTATTTCATGCCCCAAGAGCAGCCAGAAGGACTTAATGAAATCACGGCCAGATTTACAATCTGAAATGGCTATTCAGCAGACAGCTCTGCTTAAGCGGGATGTGCCCCCTGACCCCGGGGCCCTTTGATCCGGGCACAGCAGGTGGGCTGCCCCCCCAGCACATCTCCCACCCTTCCGCCCGGGCACCCCGAGCCTCTACAGGTGATTCCCCAGATCCTTATCACAAGCAGCTGCTGCCAGCTGAGTGACAAACAGCACCCGCGCTGCCCCGGCACTGTGGCACACGAGGAGAACCTCTCTGCCTCTGGGGAAGCCTGCTCGGTACTGCAGGGCTTGGCTTCTGAAAACTCACCCTCAGACGTCCCCCAGAATCCCTTATTAAAACGTGGTTCTTATTTCCATTTTCCCAGAAACTGGATAAAAGACAGTTCCATAAGTAATCTGCCATATTTTTAAATGCATTTTTATCAATACTCCTGAAACCACATACAGCCATATTGGTAATATCTGTGAGTGGCTAAGCTGCATTTAGGGGTTTAAGACCTGGATTTAAGTTAATCTATAACCCTTCATTAAAATCCAATGGAAAAGCTGCACTTCCTCAGTTACAGGTAGAAAAAGCATTGATTTACTAAGTATAAATGGGTGGGAAAAGCTAATTACTGCTTCTCATCCCAATCAAAAATATAATTAACAATTAACACTACCCGTGGCAGATGCCAGTGGTCAATGAATTCTCAGGGTGTGTTCTGGGAAGGGGAGCCCCATGGCAGGGTCAGGCCTGAGACCAAGCTCACAGAACCCGTGCTCAGGGCTCGTTAGCTCACACTCAGTGCACACTAATTGGGCTATGGCCACACTGGACCCCGGGCAGGGCATCCTCACCCCGAACCAGAGCAGGGGAATGTGCCAAAAAGTGCTCCCCAAATGGGTGGGGGGTTCTGAGGGCCCCAGCTCCACTGCCCTGGCTGCACAGGAGACATTATCGACACCCGGTGAGAATCAGTGTCCTACCATGTGTCACACAGCAACAATTTCACTGAACATTTCTTTTCTCACACAAACCTGGTATCCTTACTGATACCACACTGAAGTAAAATAAAAGTCTGCTCATACAGCTTTTATGATATCCACAAATGTCCTCTTTCCTTAGGAAAAAGGTCAGAAAAGCATTCTAAACTGCAATGTGCAGTTTCACACACAAATTGATCCTGGATAATCGTGCAAGAATTACAGTTCTGAAGTCCCAGAAAAAGTCCCTGAATAACTGGAATATTAATTAAAAAACCTTTTCCAGTCACTAATTCTAACTCTAAATGCTGCATCTGTGCCCCAGGAAAGGGTGGGTGCTCCCTAAGTGGATCCCGGCAGGCCGGAGTCGGCTGCCCGAGCTCCCCGTCTCAGAGCCCAGCACAACCATCCCCAGCAGTCAATCAAAACCACATGTGCCCGAATTCCAGCAGGGAGCTCCTAGGTCAAGGGCACTCCCCCTCCATCAGCACCATCACACTGATAACCTCCCTGCACAAACAGTTGCAGAAACAATCGTTTTCTCTGACCAAACGCAAAAGACTGCGGCTGAGTTTGACACAGCATCTGGCACAAAGGGCAATTTTGTATAATCTGAAGACTAAACCAGCCTGCAGTGCACCCACAGAAAATAAGATTGTGGAAGGGGTGTGTTCTTTTGATAGAGTTTCATTTTCCTATCTCATTATTTATCACTACTAAGTACTTATCTTCATCTAATATGAATTCAATTAGTTCTGTAAGCATGTTCCATTATTCATGTGATAGCTCCAGCCTTGCTTATCCAACAGCTTATAAACTTTTAGCCTTCTTTGAAGTCACTTTATGGATTGCTAAATGGAAATCTTATAAAGAATGACTAACTAGGTGATGATAGAAAAGCTGAAAAATAAGAGCACAAAACACAGCTCTGTATTTTTACCAAGGTTTTCCCCCATAAATCAGTTGGAGCCCTCTGACCTATAACAGGAGATTATCTTATCTCACTGGAGAACATTTCAGTCACAGCAAATTAGATTTAACAGTCAATGGATAGGCTTGATATTTTAATCATAAGAAAAATTTGTCATTTTCCATTAAAATAACTGTTCCTTCTACAGAGCCCCTATGGAACACGAGAAACTGCAAAGTAACTTTAAGGTACAAACAGCTCAGGAAAGATCTGTGGAGCTGAGAGAGGCTGCATTTTGTTTAAAATCACCAACACTTCTGCTTCTTCCAGAGGCCCCATTCCAACAGTGGGACAGGAAAACTCACAGAAACAAGACTAAAGGTAGAAAATGTTTTTTTCCTATGTCCCAGATCCCTTCTCACCTTCACAGCACAGCTTTCCCTGGGCGAGATGAGGCTGCCAGCAGCGCTGGCACGAGGAGGACAAACCCAGGCGTGGGAGGTGCTGGGGCAGGGCCGGAGCCCAGACCGACCTGCAGCACTGCAGGGGCTCCACCAGGGCAAGGTCCACCTGCCCCAGCTGCACTGCGAGGCTGGGCAATGAACCCCTCACCCTGACACTCGAACCTGGGATTGACAGAACACTGCTGAAGCCCTGTGTGCTGAGATTTCAGCAGGCAGAGAAAAAGGAATATTGAATAATGGCAGTACTTTGTAGTTCCAGTTTATAAAACTATTTTGATATGGAAAAGATGATATATTTTTAAACATACACAACTGCCAGATCATGAGAAAAAGAATTGCTGTTGCAACTACAGTGTTATTCTGACAAAAACCTACACAATTTTACATTTGAATGAAGGGACAAATAGAGTGAGCATTCAGCACCACAAACAAGAGGTAACCTAGGAACTGTCCAGCTCATGTGACAAATGTCACCTTTCCCTTGCCCAGGGCACAGAAATTCTGCAGCACTTGCCACCAGACAGATCCACCAGCCACTGTGGGATTTTATGTTATTTTTCAATGAAAAAGCAGAGTTAGCTGCAAGATGCAGTTCTATCTGTATTCAATTTATCCATAAGAGCAGAGAAAACAGTTTGGTTTATTTATTTAATTTATTTGATAAGGCACTTTGAATAACTGTACTTTGCCAAAGCGTGTCTGTGTTCCAGAATCTCTGGCTATTCAAAAGCCAGACTGGATTTAGTACTAAACAGATTTTTTCACAAGTTACTAAAATGGATGAAAATTGGCTTCTCCAAGAACAACTCCTTTTTTTGAGCTTTTACAGATGGAGTTTGGAAGGCCCACAGAGCCCTGCAGTCTGAAACACAGAGACAAAGGAAGAGGCAACGGATTTATGGAGCAAGGCAGGAGTGAGACATCACACAAAGCCACTCCAAGGTGTAATTATTAATTTTTTTTAATATATCCATTCCCAGGCCAACCACAGAGCTCATTGTGAGCACAAATACCTGTGAAAGCTGCCAAGTGTGTATATGGAGATATTATCCCATCCTCTACCAGCTCTCTTCCATCTTTTACAGATACCACAATAATCACACCAATGATTGCCTGGGTTGGATATGGGGCAGAAAGTTTCTTGATCAATATGAAAAATACATTTCTTCCCAGATATTCCCTCACTCCTGCCTGTGCAGTATCCAAGGGTGATTATAAGAAGCCCCTTGAACAGAAGCATATGATGTGCAAACAAATGTATGTGTTGACTTTTAAACTAACTGGTTATTCACAAACACATTGTACTGCAATTCTTTACTTGATTTACCAGTATAAAGGACATAAAAAATCATCTGTACCCAGGATGATAAGGAGAATAAAAAAGACATCCTGTACATTCTATCTATCTTCTCACAAAAAACCTGACTTCTAAAATTACCTCCCATTTGCTGGAAGAAGGGAGGATGTTACACAGCACACAGAAACACACAGGGCATCATTATTACACACAGTTGCCCTAGTGAAAGAATATTTATCAAAATTTCCAGAAATTACACATTTTTATGGACAATACAAGAACAAGTTCTGTTCCCTGAACTCAAAGGCTCCACTTCCAAACACAGGGACACAGGTCCATTAATGCCCAGGCACGTGCAGTCCCAGCTCTCCAACCCTGCCCCACGGAGGCCGAGCTCCCTGGGCAGAAATGCCTCTCCCGACCCAGAGCACTCCTTGGGAAGGGGCACAGTCAGGAAGGATGAGGATTTCACAGGCACCTAAGTCAGTATCTTTTGTTATCCCCCAGATACTTTTGAGGAATGTCATCCACTGTTTCACCAGTACTGGAAGCAAAAGCAAATGTGCTATTTCCACTTTTAGAGTTTTAAAAAAAAGTCACATGAATTACTGGGAATTGTTTATAGGAGAAGCTTTCTGTGAGGGCTGGTGCTCTGCCAGCTTTGTGTTAACATTAACTGCAAGTTCCTTCTTTTCAGATCTTTTGAACATTAAAAAAATTACAATCTGTCTGCAAAAGCCTAAAAGAGAACTGTAACTGTCAACATTGTGGTTTAATATCGACTCTGCCTTTGTGCCTGAGTCCAACCAAGACACTGAAGTGATTAAATGAAGCCCCAGGGTGGGGAGGGGAGCACGGTGAGCTTGTCACCACCAAGCTGTGAACAGGAAGCGTGCCCAAGGAGCACAGGGCAGCAAATAAGGCTCCTGAAGATTCGACATTATCATGTATGCCTCACTCAATTCCCTCAGCACTCCCAAATTAACAGGATTATTTCATTTTTAAGCATATGAATGAATGTGTAATTGCCTGCAGAATCTGGCTCTAAATCATACCACTATATATAGTTTCAGAAATGGTGAGAGAGACTTACCTCCATCAAACTTAAGTGTATTCCAATGAGGTAGGGCATGGGGGCACTGCGGAGAGGAAAAGAAACACGGCTTTACATCCTCATAACAGTGAAAAACACACACGACTTACAAAATCAGCTACAGGAAAACACCAGGATACTGGCTTAGATTTTGCTTAAAAAATAATAGATACATACATACAAAAAAATCTCATTTATTCCATACTTGAAAGACTTTTTTACTATGCAATAGCCTCCCACTCCTGTAAGCCTTCAGTTTTTCTTGACATCAGAATTTCTAAGTGACTAAGTTTAGGCAGGTACCTAAGGACAGCTATTAAACATATTCCTAACACTGGGGTCTTTTGTTAGAAAACCAAACAAAATGTGTTCTTGCAATTTAAAAAACATACTCAGACTTTCCCAAGAGTATTCGTTCAAAAACTGGATCCTGTGGTAGTGTCAAGTGGTTAATTTAATGTATATGAACCACCCAGTACTACAAGTTTTCAATTCTTTGAATGAGTCCAGATAGACTTTTAAGCAATTTACTTTTAAGTATAAATCCTGACATGTTTTCATTTGTAAAAGAAAACATAAAAAATACTTTTGAAGATCCTGACAAACCCCAGAGTTCCTGGGACATCCACTGATACCAATACTCCCCTCAGGACACAAAACTTGAACACCCCAGAGGCTCTGAGGCGAGGTTTTAGCCTCAGACACAGTGTGACAGCTTTGTTACCCACAGGATGCCCGTGTTTCAGGGGATTCTGATCTCCTCCTGCCCTCCCCTGATGTGAGTGAAGCCCCAGAAGGACCCGCTCCCAGCAGAGGCCCCGGCTGGGAGCAGCCCCTCCGCTGCCCAGGGTTTCCAGCTCCGAGCTGCTCGCAGCCTCCCCCTCGGCACTCGGGCCCGGCACAGCAGAGCCATCAGCGAGGCTGCCAGAGCTGCTAATTGCAAATATGGCACATCCTGCCTGCGAAACGCAGCGCACACAGACAGACACAACTTCTAAAATAGAGCCTCAGCTCGCTTTGGATACAGAAGCTCAAAGAGCTCATTTTCAATTTCAGATGAAAAAAATGAGAGAAATGTCACTGTACTGCCTTGGATTAAAATATCTCCCATATTGCTGCTCTAAGCTGGTGCCTACTGCTCAGTAAGAGCAGTACAGTGCTGAAAAAGCTCCTGAGACACCAGGCCAGCAAAAATCCCTGCTTCCCCTTTTCCTGAGAAATACCTTTAAAAATATATTTACTGATAAGCATATTAATATTTATGTTGTTTATTAATACACCCCCTCAAACTGCCACTCTGTGGGATGCTCTCCTGAGGTGGAACCAGCCCCTGCAGCAGACATTCCATGTGAAACCATGTTTTTTTCTTTTCTGAAGACATTAAATACATACAACTTCCAAAGCCCCTTCCCAGTTTATTGGCAGAACACTCCAGTGCCTTGTCCCACGTCCCTACAATGAGTGCACCCCCACAGCCCCTTGGGGCAGAGCCCAGAGGGGCTGCTACAGCACAAATTATCCTGAAGGTTTCCTGGCAATGCCACAGGTGGCAGCCGAACACCCACGCGAGTCCGGGCCGCAGGTCTGGGCGCTCCGGGACGCTCGAGCGCTGCTCAGCTGAGCTCTGGCTCGTCACAGACACGTTTGAATTGTGGCAAACGCCGTCTCTTCCCTTCCTGTGGGCACGGCCCAGCAGCCAGAGAACAGGCAGGAATTTTACACTGAGAGAATGAAGCCCTGCTTTGGCTGTGGCTGCTCCGGCCCCTCCGGAGCCAGCGCCACCAATGTGGTTCCAATTAGGGACTTCCAGCCCCGCGACAGCTTCAATCCCCACCGCACAAAGTCGGAACCTCGGCAGGAAGTCTTCAGCCTGCAAATGTCTCATCTAGTGGAACCTTGGCTAATGTAATGAAAGGAAGCAGGAAGAGTGCAGTATTCCTGAAATCAGCCATTTATTAACATCTCCAAACGTAGGAAGAAAAGATATGGCTTAAGATACATGGATCAGCTTTGGATGCAAAGAGTCATCTTTTCAATTCTGGAGTGACAAACATTACATGTAATGGCAATACAGCACATAAAACAATTACAAGGACTGCATAAATAACCTCAATAAAATGTAATTCTGGTAAAGAGCATAAATATCTCCAATAAAATCTACCAGAGAGATCCTCACTCATCAATATGGCTGAATAGGAAACACACCTAGAAGTAAATGCCAAAAGTTCATGTCAGGCTTCATAAATTGCTTTTATCACCATTTCTCTTGAGTCATGACCAATCATAGGCCATTATTTAAGTAGACCTTCAGCATCCTGTGCATGGGAATGTGGTGTGTCCCTCCTTCCCCACCCAGGGCACACTGAAACAGCCCTTCCTCACTGCGATTCAGGTCCCAAGATGTGGAACACTCCAGCAGTTTTTAATATTTTATCAGGATAGATTGTACTTGCAAGACTTCCAAGTGAAGTTCAGCAAGACACATCCCTTGCATAAAGGGCAGAAACACTCAGCACAACCTTTAATCCTTCGGGGAGCCCTGGCAGATTAAAGACTGCCCTTCAGAGCAGGCCTTCCCCACTGCTTGACACTTCATCAGTCCTGGGGCTTCTTACAGCCACAACTACTAATTACTCAAAGTTGTTTGCTGGCAGCCAATAGCCATTAAGTGCAAAATTAAGAAGTATCAGTTTCTACCACATGTATTTACTGCTCAAACAAAGTGCCTGCATGAGCCTTTTGGAACAAAGAGAGGGGTCATTACTCCTCTTGTGCTATGCTGGCTCCCAAGGCAATCAGCCTTATTTATAATCAAATGAGTTATATGGGTAAATATCAAATCATTAAAGTAGCAATGCATAAGCATGAATATGGATTTTGGGGACATAATGGCTATATATTGCCCATTTATTACAGTTGCATTTTTACAATTTCTTTAATTCGTTTCCTTAGGCAAACTAGAGACCTCTTAATTATGCTCCCAAGAGGTGGGCAACTACTAATTGGAAGAGAAGCAGGTGAAATAGAGGGACATTTCTTCTTAAGTGAAAAAAGCCCAGCCTTAAAAAATACTGCAATTCACCAGGAAAGTAATGTAAAAGCCCAAGGATCTCCAAAAGGTTCCTATTTACAGCTACACAGAGATTTCACCATTTTGCTTCATTGTTCCAGGAAAACAGATGAGAGCACATTTACCACATTCGTGTCTCGCTCTACAAACATTGACTTAACGGGTGGCTCTCTCCCACCACTGGTACTTCCCTCTCCAGGGCAGTCTCCTGATTTCTCTTCAGACTCCTCATTGAAATGCAACAGAATTCCACTCGAAATTTATTGGGGTAATTGATGCAAATTAGAAACCTGACTGCATAAATTGGAACAATGCAGAGAATACATGGCTCTGACACCAGGAGAGCAGCTCCAGGAGGCTTCAGGGAGTGCCCAGGTGTGCCAGGCTGAGTGGCAATGCCCACCCAGAGCTCCCTGGGCAGGAATCTTTGTTTCCCAGCAGTGGGAGGACTCCAGCTCCGCCTCCACCTACTCAGCAGCACATTGACTATATGCAGATTCAGAAAACAGGAGAAAGGGAGTTATAAAAACTCCTGGAGAAAGGGCAAACTGCCCCAACAGCAGCATTTGTTCAGCAGCTGTGCCAGGGTGCTCTCAGAATTTATTCATGTTGGCTGCTAAGCTGTCTGTCTGATAGAAAAGACTTTTTAATCACCCTACAAAATGTACTGTTGCTTCTGGTGACAAAGCTCTGGGGCTCAGCACACACTCAGCTGTGCCCCAGCTCAGCAAAGCTGGGCTTTTCTAAGGGCTCATTTTAAACAGACACTGAGAGCAAGAAGGAAGCAAACAGACACAGTGGGAGTGGTCTTACAGCACACAAAAAACAAACTGGAAAAAGTAGTGAGGAAAATTGATAAACTGCTTCCTTCACATCAACAAATGTTTAAATCTGGCCAAATTCAAGTACTTGTATGTGCTTGACTATTGATCCTTGGTGGCAGCACCTCACTAAGCAGGACTTCTGGCACCTGCTGGCATGTGCTCTAAACAAACAAAACCCAAGCAAACAACAGCCCAAACCAGCCACCAGCAGTGCAGCTGTGCTTCTGTACTTCCTCTCTTGCTCTGTATTCAAAGGAATGAGCAATTGTGCATTAGGGTGTGAAATCTAATGGCACTGTTTTAGTCTCATGCACCCAAAATGTTTCCCTGGGCTGAAAATACATTAAAGAGCCTAATTAAAATATAAAAATAAAGGACAGCACTCTTCCCCTTGCTTCCCCTCCCACCCCTTGTCCTCCATGAATTTACATGGCAAGGATGATCCGTGGAGGATCCACCAGCAGCACTGACAGCACTGAGAACATTTGGGAGACACAACCTTTTGGCATTTTCAGTTCTCAGGGAAGCTACGTCACTGAGGAATGCAGGGAGCCAGAAATATTAAGAATATCCTTTCAAGAGGGAAATGGGAAGCAAAAGGCAAATAATCACAGGTGGAATATACTTTTTTCAAAAACTTTCAAAGATCTCGAGTGACACAGTCTATCCATCCTTCTGTGAGTTTCAAAAGAACAGGAGAAGATTCAAAACATCACAGCACAGTCAGTAAATGAGCACAGCCAACTGAAAGAAGAAGATTTTGTATTCATAAGAACTGAAGAATTCTCACTGCTTTTTGTTCCCATTTCAGCTCTCTAAAATTCTTATGTCATATTTGCAAAAGAAATAACCAGGCAATAATTAAAATTAAATGAAACTCTTCTATTTTAAATAATCTCAGGTAATTTCCCTTAAGAGGCAGACACCAGGAAGCAGAAATACTGCCTTACAGCAGGGAGCAGGGAGCTGATTGCTCCGTCCTCCCAGGCAAAAATGACATCTCCAAGTTCACATGGTTACAAAATAGATGGTGGACTCTATTTTGGGAAATATATTTATGGCACATAAATTGTTGCTAAATTGACTTGCTCAAACAATGACAGAGTGTGTAGCTACCTCTCCAATTAAAGTTCCTGGCTGGGTAAGGAAATCAGTTGTTGCATTTGTGAGCTGCCTAACAGTTGCACATTTTGAAATCACTCTTTGCACACAGCCTGGCTCCCTCCTGCCACGGCCAAAGAATCCCCTCAGTGATGCTCAGTGACTCATGGCTTTCTCTCCTGCCCCAGGGTTTGCTTTTTGCACCCTCTGGGCGGGCCCCTGTCCCTGCCTTTGTCAGGAAGTCCATGAATAACTGATCTCCCAAGGCAAAGGCTGTGCTGAGCCCTGAGCAGCAGGTACCTGAGGGGAGCTGGGCAGCCTCTCCAAGTGTTAATTACACGTGAGAAGCCCATTATCCAGGGAAAGGCACCTGCTGGCACTGCAAATGACTGGGCCCTGCCCTTCCTGCGCAGGGAGTCAGGGAAGGCTCATTTCCACAGGAGAGAACTCTTTAGATTCCACTCCCTGTACCCCAACACAGGCACACACAACATTTAAATCAGCTGCACAGGAGCAAACTTCCTTTAAAGCTGCACACTCCAGTTTCCAGGCCTTCACTCACTGCTGGTTATCCCAGCTGGATCCCCAGGAGCAGCTGCAGCAGGAGAGGGCTCCAGACTCCCCCTAAGGCACGTGCACTCTGCTGTGGCTCTGAGACAGATTCTCACCTCCAGAACACACACAGGTAATGCACACACAGAGATGGCCTTACCAGCAGTAGTCCAGGAGGTGTGGGGGCAGGACAGGAATGTAAACGTGCTGCCAGAACATCGGGTAGAGCATGGCTGCAGACCCATGGATGCAGGCAGTTAACTGAAAAACACACAGAGAAAGCGCAGTGTAAATCAGACAAACCCCAAGCTTCAAATGGTAAACCTGGAGGCCAGAAAGTAAAGAATCAATTCTGCTTTTCTATCAATGCTTTAGTAGAAAATACACAGCACTGCTGGCAAAAACAAGGGGCTCGGGGGGAGCATGAGTGGCTGTCACCTGTCTGACTGTGAACAGCTGAGAACACGATTCACTCAACAAACCCAACCTGCAAAGAACACCCAGCATTTTATACAGCAACAGAAACATGGAAATGAAAACACAAAGGGAGCTAAGAAATAGTAATGGCAAATCTCCCAAACCTGGAAATTACCATCCATTAAATATCATAAAAATGCTCTGAAATTATAACACAAACTGAAAAACCCATGGCATGCATTTCTTAAAAACACTGTACACTAAACTCAGTGATTAAATCCTGATGTTTTAAAAAGGAATTTTATCTAATTGCCCTTCACCTAATCATTTGATCCACTGAATTTCTCAGTTATATTGTTAAAAACTCATGCAGAAGAGTTTTGATGTGGCAGGTACTGAAATAGCAAAGGGAAGTGCCAGTGAAACCATGGGGAGAATCCTCACAGAGGAAATTACTGCTCTCAATCCTATTTCAAACAATAATTATTAATTTGGAGAAGAAGATAGGCAGGATATTTGTCATATTCACTAAGGATATTAATACAGAGCAGGTGGCAATGCTCCATAAGGCAATTTCAGCAAAAGCTATAGGCAAAGTATTGTAAGAAAAGGACATGAGCACACACACTTGGGGAAAGTAACTAACTAACAAACTAAATCTGAGCACTCACACAGACACATCCAAGGCAGACTCGGAGGTGACAGGGAAGAGTCACATCCACCCTGCCCGTGGTCCCAGTTCAGAGTGTCCTTTAATCTCCAGGGACACCCAGCACAAGCACTACCTGAGCTTCACTTGTGAGAGATGTTTTGAACACAACTCTCAACAAATCCTCCCAGTTCTCAGAAGGCAGGAGGAAATTGAGCATTTAATGCCTTCCGGGCAAGGGGAAGGAGGGAAAGTGCTGCTTACAAGTCCTGAGGGGACAAACTCTAAGGGATTGAGGTTCCTGTGTGGCCTGAAGGTGTCCAAGATCAAACTAAGCAAAGACAAATTATAACATTAATTCTAGCACAGGTAGGGTATCAAACTGATCATATGTGGTTCTAATTCCTCACCCTCAGAGCCCTGAGGCCCATCAGACCCCAGCCAGGGAATAAGAGGTGGTGTCAGAGCTCCCTGTGCCAGGGCAGAAGTGGCACGGGAAGCTCTGCTCCAGGACCAAAGCAGCATCCACGTCACAACGGGATTCTTTGCTTTGTGCTAAAACTCCAAAACTCACAGAAAAATCAGGCTCAGTATGATGAAGCCAGACAGAAACATCCCTGAAATCCCCAAGTTTAAGTCATTTCAGAGCTTCATGTAAGACACCTTATAACAAGAGCCAGCACGTTGCTGCCCTGCCCCCAGCCAGGAAACACCCTGGGGTGGCCAGGCTGCAAGTTCTGAAGGAAAAGAGAATTCTGGATGCAAGGAGGGCTCCAGTTTCATTTCTGCAGCAGCATGCTCCCACCAGCAGGTGAGCCCCTGCCAAGCACAGGGCATTTATCATTTTGGTTCATATCTAGCTTTTCTTGAGGACTTAGATCACAGAATATGCAACAAAATTTAACAGGAATAACTGTTTTAACATTTTGAGAAATTATCTGCATGTCCATTTGTAGAGAAGAGGAACAAAATCCAAGAAAACAGCTATAATTTCTCCACAGGTTCAGCACACATGGCTTATAAAATAGCTAACACAGCTTTGTTCAATTACCTCTCAATCTTATTCAGCTATAATAGGAGATATAAGGATATTTAAAATCAAAATTTGAATTTGAGATCATGTATTGTAGCACAGAATTCATTCCACCACGAAAGACTTTCTACCCAGGGTGGTTTTGTTTTCTCTCTCTTACCTGGGATTAAATTCAAGCCCTAAATCTGAAGCTGTTTCCCAAAGCTGACAGAAAGGACCTGCAAACAGGTCCCTTGCAGCTAAAAGCTGCAAACAAAGGCAGCAGCCCCCTAACAGCCCCCCAGGCTGGCTGCACTCGGGGAATGGGGTGTGGTTCCTTTCCAGTGACAAGGCCTCTGCTCCTGGGAGCGCGGGCTGAGAGCAGAGAGTGTGCCCGGGCTGGAGCGGCAGCCGCTGGCTCCGGCCCAGCTCCCAGACCTGCCCAACACTGTCACTCCAGTCTGCCAGCAGTTTGTGGGCAAAGTTGTAAGCTAAGAACACACAGTATGAATACCCCTCCCTCCCAAGAACCAGACGTGCTTTTATCTTGGACAGAGGCAAAAGGAAGAGAAATAGCAGAAAGAGAGGAAAAAACCCAGCCCCACTTGTGAACTGGCTCATTAAGGAAGGCACAGTGACAGGTAAGTAATTCCTCTTCCCAGGCTCTGTCACAAAGGGAGAGATTAAACCAACCAACCACACAACCTCTGAAATGCTTTGGGCAGCCCTTCTCTTCTTCCTTCCTCTCTGATCATTTACTGTTCTTTTCATTCCGTAGGTTGCTGAAATAAACACCTCTCATTCATTTTATTCCATTACCAGACCTGGATGGAATTTTTTATTTTAGTAGTGAGGACATAGAACACGTGGCAGATAGAGAAGTTAAGATTTTACAAGTTTTCTATGGTATTAAACTTTATAATACTTAAATGCTTTCAGTTAAATGTGGGATTCATTGTAAACATTATTAATAATTGTTATTAGGTGCCAGAGGCTATTGTAATTCTCCTTTCACATACCTTTCAAAATGATATTGTAACAGTTATTCTGGGATTAAGTCTGAGGTCTAACTCCTCTCACTTCTCTGCCCTGTGCTGACAGACCATCCTTACGAGGGTTGGTGGACAACACTCCAGCCTTGCAGAGCTCACAATGCCATGGAGAGTTTGATTCTCAGGCACAAAGCAGGTCTGGTGGTACAGCCAAACACCAGTTACAGCCCCAGCAAATGGAAATGGCAGCTCTACCTCAGCCAGGACTGCTCGAGTGCTCAGCCCACAGCACTAGAAACCAAAATTAGTTAAACCATCTTCAGCTCTCACAAAAGAAAGCAATCAATAGCCATTTACAGAGCAAACACGATGACCACGGAGCATTTGCTTTCATAAAGAAAATCACAATCTTATTGACTGCTAAACCTTGAAATGCATAACACAAAACTTTGAACTGAATCAAGCCCTGTGCTTGTTTTGATCTCCAGCCATTTTTAGAAGAGAGTACTCTAGAATATTCAGCAGCTTTCATCTCTCAGACACTTGATGGAGCCTAAGGAGCATTAAGACTAAACCTTATCAAACACAACTGCAAAACTGTGCATTGTCAATGTACTTTAGCCCACTCCTCTGGTCCATCCGGAAGAGGTCACTGGAAAATCCATTTGACAGTGTCATTTATCTTCTTTTTTTCCTGTCAAGTAAATTCTGAGTAAAGGACTTCACTCTGGCATGAGCCTTCGAACATTTGTGTACCAAACAGCCACAAAAATCCCCGTATCCAAAAAATTCTTTTGAACATCAGAGGCCAACAGAAGTTCTACAAAATCCTCACATAAGGCACAGAACTGAGCTGAGGCTGCATAACTGAGGTTGAAAGATGGACCTGGAGATAATCAGTTAATTTCCTACATATGACTGTAATTAAAAAAAAAAAAGTACTGTGAGTAGAAGAAATTCCGGTGCATTTTACTCACAGTGCTCAGCTTACTACAGCAGATGAGGATGCGGCGCTCGTACAGCATACTGGCGTAGAGATGCAGCATGTTGTTGACATCAACTGCTACAAAATACTCCGTCAGATTTCTCTGGGGAGAGAGAAAAATCATTTTTGACTCATGATATTACGAAACCAAGTGACCTTAACAAAAAAAAACAAACAAAAAACCTCCAAAACCAAAGAAATTCTATCCTTCTATTGTGCTACATCCAGTACGTGGATTAACAAAAGAAAGCCGGATTTCATCTTATGGCAGAGGCCTTTCTAATTGCAGCATCTCTCCCCAAAGTTTTGGGGAGCTGGGTCTTGGAGTAATAAAAGTGATGATGATTCACACAGCTTTTTGAATACAAGATACTTCTCTGAGAAAAAAAATGTTCTGTCACTTTTATGGAGACTTCAAAGGTGCCTGATAAAGTTCCAAAAACCCACACCCCAACACTAAAAGCAGCTCTCAGAGGCCAGTTCTAATACAGCAAATTCAGTTGTGAGCTCAGTCTGTGCTAGAACAATTCTGACTATAGGAGCCCATCTGGGCATTTCACACACACAAACCCAGCTGTCTGAACTGAACCCCTCACTTTGGCACTTGGGCATCCCTGGCTGGGAGACAGGGGCACTTCCCTGAGGAGGCTGAGGAAGGAGGAAGGGAATTCTCCCTCTGAGCACTTCACTTCTTACAACACAGAAATTAAAGAAAAGGGGAGAGGTGGAGGAAAAGGTAATACCCAAAAATGCTGAATTAGGGAATTTGTTTCCAAATAGCTTCTTACAGACATGAAAGGGTTGCTATAGGATAAAGACAGCCTTATACAAAAAGCACATGTGAGAGCAAAATTAGATTAGTCATGAATTCAAGTGCAATCTTAATCATCCTTAAATAAAAAAGTGCAGAAAAGCAAAAAGCAAATATGATTTAGAAACTTAAAGAAGCTCAACAAAGCCTATTAGCACTTTTGACAGATCCAAGATACTTGGCCTGAGAAGTCTGCCAAGATGCTTCATACTGTGCAAAAATATGTTCCCCAGCTTGCCATCCAAACACAAAGAACTGAAGGAAAATTAAGCATTGTATTTGGGAGACTTTGGTACCAGTACGTAGAGGGCTAAAAACTGAGCTCGTTATGGTTGGCTTCAAACATGTAAAATAAAACAATCATTCAGGTCTTTGTTACAGCAGAGCTGGAGCCACAGACAGGTACAGTCAAAGGAGAAAAAAAAAAGCCACCACATTTTGCCAAAAACCTATTAAACTATCATGTACTTTTTCTGTATTTCTCATCCCATCTGTGCTGATTAACATGATATTTTTGTCTAAACATAAGCTGTCTTCTCTACGGCTCTTCTTCCCCCTCTCACCCACCCTTCCACCACGCCAAAACACAGCGCGTGACGACACAATTCCTGCTAATAGTGGGAATTAAAAGAGTTTTTAAGGAGCCCTGAACTCCCTTTGCTGCCACCCAACTCAGGGGCACAGCAGAGCAGCACACAATCCCTGCACACAGCCCGAGGATGCAGCCCTGCTCCACACGGATCTGTTTGGGAGGCAACAGCCTCCACTGCGAGAGGAAAATAGACGTGGGGACTTGATTTGCAATTGTTCTTTCAGCGAGTTTATTGTGATGACATGACACACAAATGTACCTTCAGATGGAAAGATTTGTGAGGTTTCAGTCTTGTCTGCTCTCTGAGATTTGCCAAGGACACCTGGGAACCATGTGGGCTGCATAGAAATGTATTGGTACTGAGGAGATTCACGTGTTCCCTCGAAGTTGTATTTATAAGAAAGCTGTCAGCTCTGAAGCTGAAATTGGGACTTACACATGTATTTTGAAAGACATGTCTCGTAAGTGACAAAACCATGAATGAGTTAAATAAATACAAATGAAAGCGTTCCAATTTGCAGGATAATTGTTATGTATTTTGCTTCCTAGGATTTAAACCTTTCTTGGGGCAGTAAAAAGAGGGATTTTCAGAACAGGTATCCCCACTCCTCTCAAAATTCACCAAGAGTGCTACAAAACTCCCTCACACTCCTTGGAAAGTTCATTCCCAGATCAATCATCCATCTGATCATTTGCTATCTAATATCAATAAGCACTGACTACACTGACTTTTGAGATTAAAAATCACATACTTCTCTTCCACCATCATCTAATGAAGAAGATGGACTGAGTGATACAAAAATCCACAGGACATCAACCCCAAGAAAATGCCACATTTCAGCCTGTTAGCTCACCTGCTACTTCTGAAACACAACAGCAACTACCAGGAACTTCAGTTTTGCACTGTATTTCCTGCAACCAACCCCATTTATTTCTGAAGTCACACTGCATTTACACATCCCTCACACAACTCACATCTCCTGAAGCAGGGAATGAGTTGCTGCTACAGAAAAGTGCCCATGCTAAATGGTTCTGTGACTCATTAAACACATTGATCTGACACAAAGTCAGATCATTCCAAGAGGTTTGTTAACATTCCAAACAGAGCTCTCTGCAGCTCTCCATTCATCATCATGTCCAACTTCCAAGTTTGGCACCACTAAAACTTTTGCTAATATGGGTTTTAAATGCAATTCCTGGTAAGATATGTGGAATTTTTAACAAATCAGGTCAAATGATTAAAATACAGCTGACTTATGCCCATTTAATCTCCTTGTATTATTTTTTAATATGCTCCACTTCCACAGGAAAGTTGCTTCGATAGACAGATAAAAACCTCCTCAGAAATTACAGAATCCTGGAACAGTGGAAGGTGTCGCAGCCCGTGGCAGGAGGTGGCACTGGATGGGCTTTAAGGTCCCTTCCAACCCAAATCATTCTGGGATTTTATGATTCTATGAATTGAGACAGGATTTGATGGCTGGTTTAGAGTCAGGAATTGATTCCTAAATTACACCCAGCGTATCATATTTGTACAAAAATAAAGCACCTCAGAAGAAAGAGCACATCTATTAAATCTCCTGTCAGGATGTGTGTCAGTGTGAAGAGTCTGCAGCACAGAAAAACCAGCACCAGTGTTTTGAAAGGCAAACAAAAAGCCCCGAATGCTATCTGCTATACAAATCACCCACAAATGAGATGGAATGTCTTGATGATTCCCTTTTTCCTTTCATGCCATCAGCTGAAGAAGATGATGCTGAGACCGACTGCAAAACGCTCGGGAAAGAAAACGAAGATGTCAGGCACAGGAGTTTGGCTGAGACAGAGCAGGAGCACATTAAAGAGTATTTAAGAGAAGCAAATGCCAGCATTGTCTCCCCAGACTTATCATCTGGCTGGAAAGCTGAGCCAGGCTGAACGCGCTCGACAGCGCGAGGCTCACAAAGGCTCCCAAAAAGGGGCTCGAAAAAGCCCAGGTGTGCTTGGCATTCTCAGGAGCCATCCAGCAAGCAGAGCCTTTCCCCTGCTCTCTCAGGTCATTCTTCCAGAGGGGTGGCAGTGTAGGATTAGCAGAGCTGCTGTTTTACCCACATCAATCTGTCCATCAGTATCTTGCCCTTCATACAGTTCAGCTTTTAATCACACATGCAGATTGTCAGCTCCTGAATGCTCAGTATTTTACAGAATAAAACCTATTCCAAACACAGTAATATTTGTCATCCATATAGCTGCTGACACTAAATGGAAACAATAGAGTGTAGGGTCCTCTCAAATACTCACATTTTCAGGTATACTGGGAAGCTCTCTGGTGTCAGGCACAGTAAAGTAAGAGTGCTACAAAAAGAGCAAATATCGATTATTTCAATAATGTCAAAAGCAATCTAAATTCATTGCTTGGTATTAGTATCAGCAGTTACAGCAGTTGCTCAGCTAAGTAAAAACGACAGAACATTTGTTACCAACTACCAGCCTGAGTTCTCTGTCCTGGATTCCAAGGGCTGGGTTCCCAGATCACAGGGGCAATGGGAAATGCAGTAAGATAGAAAGTATCAAATGCTCCTGCAAAGTTACATTCCACGTTTTTGTTCTTCAGAGCCACTGCTACAGACAGACTCACACCGGCTGTGACAGATGCCGAGGAAACTCCAAGGCAGGCTGTAATTCAAGCCATCTTTTCCCAGCCCACGGCAGGATGGACTTCAGGGAGCAGCACAGGCAGGGCCTTCTCTGGCTCACAGCACCAGAGAGGTTCATTCCAGCCAAAGGGGCAAGCTGTGGAAATGTACTGGGAAATGCTTCCTAAAGTTCAATGCCTGCTTACCTGAGAAATACTGCAAGTTCTAGGTCACTTTTATACACCCTAAAAGCACATTTTGACAGACCTTATTGCTCTCATCATTTCATAATCCATTATGTTTTCCAATGTTTTTAATCGCCTGCATTCCAGGAGCCCAGGTTCACTCCAGCTCCCTGTCTGACCACAGATGACTTGCATGATCCTTGGTCAGGGCTTTGGAAAAGGAGAGAATGTGACTTGTATACAATTTATACCATTTTTAAGATTTTCACCATTTGCCTTAGGGCTAGTTATTAATTACTGGCTGAAGCCTTAAAGGCTGTTCCATCCTTGGCATAGATCCACAATTGGCAAAATTCTCTTGCACACAAATCTGAGCCATCAGTGCTTCCTGATCAGGCTGTAACCTGAAATAGCAGGCAGGGACCACAGCTCCACTGAATGGAGACACTAAATGAGAAACACAAGTTTTGCTTTCTGATGCATCACTGGTTTGGTTGTAAAGATGCAATGCCAAGGCAGAGGAACAGCACTCAGAGCTGTATCACACAGAGGAACCTCACTCCAATCCCACAACGGGCTCAGAAACAGCCAAAATAAAACCAGAAAGACACAGTCCCTGGACTGCTTTTTTCAATCCTTTCCTGCTCCATCACCCATGAAATGTCTGAGACAAGGGGAGACAGGCAGCATTCCTTGGAACCACTAGTATGAAAAAGCTGGAATATCCCCACTGCCCCTGGCCTTGGGAGACAAGGTATAAACAGAAATGCTGCTCCTCAAGAGGGATCTCTGAGGGGCTGGGGCCGTGTCCAGGGCCAGCTGGGACCAGCAAGGCCACACAGCTGCTCCCTGGACACTGCTCCCTGGGCACTGCCAGCCTGGCAGGGAGCGAGGGCTGTGAGCTGCTCTTGCCAGAAGGTCTTTAGGAGGAATAAAGGGAATGGGAGGGAGACTTCCCAGGAGGGCCCACATGAACTCTCAGCTGGCAGCAGCAGCAAGGAGCATCTGCAGTGCTCACCAGAGCCTGGAGCACGAGGCTGTGCTGCAAAAATGAAGACAAAAACCCCGCAAGACTAAATTCGAAAAACAACCCCATCAATAAAATCCCACATCTGTACTGTCAGTGTGCTTTGCTTATTTTCTCACAAAACAAAAATGAAATTAATTCTTTCTTGTGTGAGGTTTTCTGAGGCAAGGAGAAGGAAGAGGAGAAGGAAGCAGAAAATGTGATGAGCAGTTGATATCCCAAGGCTGTTGTGACAGGTAAGTGCTTGTTTGCTTCCCAGTCTGCTCCCCTTCAACTCCCAGCACCAGGAGCTGTGCAGAAGTGTGGGCAATAAATGTCCTGTTGGTGCTCCTGACCTCCTGCAGGTCACAGAGGATATGGTGAGATTGTCCCAGGGGAATACACACAGCCTTCCTCCAATCAGCTGCATTTCAAAGACATTTGAGGTTAGGGAGAGGGAAGCAGAGGGCCCCAGTTGTGAAAAGGGAATTCCACAGCTCCTCACAGGAAAACAACATCTGTGTACAAGCTCCAGGAGAGAGGATTGCTTTTGACATTACTATGACATGGAATGAATATTAAACACCTTTGTTTACATCTCCCCCCCACACACTCACCACTCCAAGATGAACAGAGGTTCCTGGCTCAGGGATGGTAAGTTTATGAAATGTTTCTAGGAGCTCACTCCTCTGACTATCCTGAAATGAGAAGGAGAATAAACCAGGAATACTCAGCAGGCATTGCTGTCACCAGGTAAACTTGGAGGCAGAAGGGCAGTGTAGGCCAGAGGGGTGGGTGAATATTTTGCATTCATAGAATCAGTTCTTTTACTGCCCATGACAAGTAAACTTGGCTCAGACACCTGGCAGAGACTGGTGGGACTCTGCAGTATGGCAGAATTACAGGATCTCTGCTGAACACAGCTCAGGGAGTCAGGAAGGCCAGCATGGGTGACTGCAGGGACTTGTGTTGGATCCAAAGTCTCACACTTTATCTTTTCCAAAAGCAAAATTAAATGCATATTTATTTTTCAGAGGCACTTGCCAAGCTGAATATGATTTTCTATATCACTGCATCATACAGATTAATAATTCACATGGTCATCTCTAATAGAAGCACTTCTTCAAACAGCTTCTTTCATCCTCTCACCCTCACTCATTTGATACTGGGATAGGAAAAGGGGGGTCAGTATTTTAGAATAATACCTGTCCTTTTGCTGAATAATCTGCCAAGACATTGAGCAATTTATAAAAGACTTCAAACCATGGGAGGTAACTGAAAAAAAAAAAAGAAAAAAAGAAAAGATAATTATTTTGGTTTTGAATCCTAATACAAGTGAACTTTTAAAACTGACTCATCTCAGTTTTTAATTGTTCTAAAATCTCATTCCATCACTGTATTTAGCCTGGCCCTTGCTTCAGTCAAACAGAAACTTCACCTTCAGTACATTTGCACACACCTTCCAAAAGAGAAGAAAAAACAAAATTAAAAGGGAAACATGCAGAAAAATCACAACTTTTTCATTTACATCTCCATTCCACAAAGAAAGCGAGGATGTTCCTTTTCCCTGCAGCTTTGGTAGGATACTGGGCCCTGTTTTCATGGCACAGTTCTTTATTTCAATCCCTTTCCCAGTGAGGAATTTCCCTCGGCTGTGGCGAATGCAGAGCCAGTCAGTGATGCACTCCCTGATGCTCTTTAATCACAGCTGCTTTCTGAAGCAAATGGATTCTATTTTGATATAGTTAGACAGGATTTAAAGTTTTTATAAAATATGACTACATCCTGACAGCTGTAAGGAATGGAGTGCCCTGTGGTCCCTGGCTGTGCAGCTCTGGTGATAAATGAGGTGAGAAGCTCTCTATGAGACAGACAAAGTGACTGGCACTCCATCATTAGCGTTTGTTTGAAGCCTGCAAATGCTACTGTAAAATGTAAGTAGCTTATCAAAATATACTGATAAGCAACTTAACTTTTCATGTTATATGACAGTATTATCGTTTAAATTAATACGCTCTAAACATCTTTACAAAGTGTGTATTCGAATAGAGCAGAAAGACAGACAATTACCACTTTAAACAGCATTTAAGTTTGGCATTATATTGTAAACAATCCAGAAGGATTAGGTAGAAGATAAGTTTCTTTCTTTCTGTTTAGTTAAATAAACTTCAGCAGAGTTAAAAGCCATTACAAGAGTAACAAGAAATCCTCTCCAAACATATCTGCTAAGTAGAGATTAAGAACCTGGTAAACAAATCCGTGCAAGGCATCTATCAAAAGAGTTTGAGAAGACAGAAAAGCAGGAAGGCAGAAAGCTCCCTGGCAGCGGGAAACCAAAGCTGCTTCCAGGGAGGCACCATTAAAACTTCTACTTAATCGCTCAGGGACTTGGCCAGAAAAATACATTTACAGAGTTAAAATGAGAATCCTTTAAATCATTACTGTGTTTATAATGCCTGTGTATCATAGCTGGTGAAAGAGGAAAACAAAAGCAGGTTGCCCCAGGCCTCCACCTCCCCGGGGCCCAGGGGAGCCAGAGCAGGGACTCGAGGGGGCAACGCTGAGCCCCAAACCAGGGGCAGGTCCTGGGTGTCCTTCAGAGCTTCCCTGCCCTGCCCTGCCAGGGCCCTGGGCTCACTGCTGAACCTCTCTGCAGCTCCCAGGGGGTTTCTTTGTTACCACACACACCCAACCTGACACATCTGCAGGCTCCAGCCATGAGAATACTCCAGCCCAAACCGATTTTAAATCTCTCACTTGGCACCTAGGAAAGAGCCTCTATGATTCTGGGAAAAATAGCCCAGATAAGTCTCATATTCACACAGTGTCAAAACTCCACAAGCCCTCCACACAGAAACAGATACAGCCCCCTTTCTGCTGCACTTGTGGCTCCCTGGCTTCCCCTTCTCCTCAGCAGTATCCTCTGATGAACCTATTGTCCTCTTCTTAACACTCACTCCTCCTCGTTTTCCAAATCATGGGTTAGCATCTCACCACAACTACTTCTCTCTCTATTTCGAGAATAACTTCCCATTTTTGAGGACAGTGTCACAGTCTGGAATCTGAGGAAATGAGCTGGTATTTGAAGCAGAACTCAGCACTCCACAACACATGGGGATCTGTGGGGCTCTTGCTCAAGAGAGGGGCAAGACGAACTAAGACAAACCCACCACAAAATTGTGTAAATTATGCAGACAATCTCACTTCAGTTTTCACCTCCCTCCATTGTCACTGTGCAATTCTGGATCTCTGTCATCCCAAAATTTCTGGATAAATTAGAAAGCTAATTTATCCTGCCATCTTCAATACTTTACTTCATCACTTATTCCATGTGTTGACTGCTCAAGAATAAAACGGTTCTGCTTTTATGAGACCAAACTGTGACCAGTTAAAGTTGAAAAAAATCTAAAATATCCCCCAAGAAATATAGTTATCTGAGTTTGTCTCTAAATGTCTGCCAAAAGGAAAAAAGGAAAAAATGTGGATTTTTTTTCTCTCAAAAATCAAATCCTCAAGGCAGCCTTTAAACACTCCTCCAGAGAAACAGCGGCTGAGTTTATAACCCAAAACTTTCTGTACCGCGTGGATCGTAAGTAGCACAACTGGTAGCACTACTGAAGATTTATGGCTTATGACTTGCTCATATTTAATTTGTAACCAAACACTTCCCCTTCCTCTTAGCTACCTCAGAACTTTTGATTAACTCTTGTTTTCACAGGTCAGAGGTTAAGCAAAGGAAGGGAAACGCTCTGCAGTGAGATTGCCCAGAGCCCGGAGCAGCCCCTCCCAGCAACATCAAACCCGCCAGGGACAGCACAGCATCCAGCAGGCTGCAGTTCAAAGGCTCCAATGAGCATAAATCACATCGGGGTTAGGAGTAAACAAAAATAAAGGGACAATCTGAAATTGCAGTTCTGTTTTAGCTTTGCCCCCATTTTCAGTTTCCTTACCCTGACAGAGACAGATCTGCTGCAAGCCCTGAGACTGAAAGCAAAGTCTCATCAGCTGGGACTTGTCCAAGCAGGGTGTGGAACTGTGCTGAGCTCTCCTGCAGCGAGGGGCACTGCCCCAGCCAGGAGAGCTGCTCCTGGCCCAGCACCTTGGCCACTGGCTCAGCTGTCAGCACAAAACAACATCACTTCCATGTGTCACAGCCATCAGGGCAGCAGAACCCTGAGACAACAACGCTGAGCTGCCAGGGAAACACACAGGGATCCAAAACGTGGGGTTTAAACGGCGGTGAAAAGCCAACAACTGAGGGCCAGGCTCAGACAACAGCACAGGCAGAAAAAGGAGCAAATCAGCATGAAAAGGACTCAAGGCCATGGCCATGGGCTGGGCCAGTGCAGGTCTGGGGGTTCGCCTTCCCAGGACATTCATTGAAACAAACACCTGAAGCTGAGCCAGGTCAAACAGTGCCTGGAGATACAGAGCAGAAAGGCCACAGCAGCACACTGGAAAAGGATGCCTCATTTTACTCTACTTCTATCCCAAGCCAGAAGATGCAACAACTCTAAGAACAGCACAAGGAAAATCTTTAAGATGATCTACACTGGCATCCAGTTGATTTTCTGATCAAGGAAAAGATGCCTTCCTCAGGAAGAGCCAGCTGTTTCTTATCCAGTTCTGAAGCATTACTAATGAAGAGAGGGATTGATAATAAATGTCCTTTCTTTGAGATGTGAAAATTCGGCCATTACAATTTCTTTTGATATTTCCTGAGTGCTCATTAGGATGAGGGACAGTTGTAAGTTACAGCAAGTACCTCTCCAAATCCTGCATCTGCCCCACAGACACTGTGTCCATCCAGGGGCAAGGGCAGAGCAGGGCTGGGCAAACACCAAACACGGGGTGGAACCAGCAATTTGCTTACTGTTAGAGAGGTAAATCTCCAGTGAAGTCAACTCAGAAAAGGAGAGATTTTCCAGTGTTATTTGTATCAGGCAAGCAGGAAGGAGGATGCAATAGCAGGATAACCAACCCGTGAATGCTGAACTCATCAAACCCAACTCCCAGAGAGCACTCCAGAGTTTGGGAACTTCGTCAGCAAAAATGCTCCAAGTTCCAGTGCAGCAGCAGCAAACCCCAGTGGCAAGGGGGACCTTTTCAAATTATGTATGAAGATTTACCATATTTACCAATTACCATAGCAACTGTTTATAAAACTAAGTTTTAATATTTCCAGCTCTGACATCCCATTTCCTGGTGTGCTGACACCATGAAAAAGCAGAGCCAACACTTGTGGAAGGGTACCTGTGACACCTTTGGTTTCCTCTGGACCTGTGAAGTCCCACCTTGGCTCACACAGTTCCCAGAGCACCAGAGCAGCTCCTGGGCCATGTACAGGCTGAGCTGCACTCAGGTACAGCTCTCATTTGAAATTAATGGGACTCAGTAACTAGTCTGACATCA
This sequence comes from Notiomystis cincta, assembly GCA_013398075.1. NCBI lineage: Eukaryota > Metazoa > Chordata > Aves > Passeriformes > Notiomystidae > Notiomystis > Notiomystis cincta. The sequence continues at coordinate 31,721 of VZRX01012152.1, forward strand.
ACACATTTCCTGCAGCATCTCCTCCCAGACAGAGTTGCAAGCACACATAACTTTTACTCCTTCCATTCACACAGATCAGAAGTGGAATTTTTAACATGTATTTATTTATAACACATACTATATATATTTTGATAACAGCATAACCAACTGCCATCTCCCTTGCAAAACAGAACAGTCATTTCCATTTTGCAGATGGGCACACTTCTCTGTGGTGACAGGCTCACAAAATCTGTCTGTATTAGCCAGGATTGGTTTCACAGAGTTCCCAAATCTTGACCTTTTTGCTCAGCACAATAATCTACAGTGACCTAGAACACAGAATACAATCATGACCTCAGTTATTGTATGAACTATAGACACATCATCACTAACTTCACTGACAAAAGTGTAAGGAAGAGGAAATTCAGGCCAAATGCATCTTCTGCCAGCACTACTCGTGCATGTGCCACTAAAACACCCAGTGCCTCAGTTCATGGACTCTGAGGAACAGATAATTACAAATTGTCACTGCCCCCAGGTGCCCAGGTCCTTGGCTGTGGCAGGATGTCACCACGGAGCCCAGCAGGGTGCACCCTGCAACACCAGTGGCCTGTGCCACAGGGGCAGCTGTGTCCCCTCCACACCATCACTGTAACCAACAGCAAAGCTCCAGCACAGTAAGGAGGGAGATCCAAATCCCAAGTAAGATTCAGCCAATTGAAAAAAAAGAGATGGAATTGCTTATTATTGTTGTTATTATTGTTATTACTGCCATTTTTCATTTCAGTGTATGAACCCAGTGAAGGTCCTGGTGAAGCAGAACACGTTTTCTGACTCCCAGGTCCTGTCAGTTCCTGCAGGACAAATGACAGATCCTCAGCAGGAACTCAGAAGGATCTTTGTGGATAATCCCAACACCGTGTTTGAAAACAAGGAAGGATGGAAAACATATCAAGAATTACTCCAGTCTCATGGTGACTTGTTATCTTAGGTCTTCTTGCATTTAAAGATAAAACTCTGCAATTTATAATCAAACTCAATATTGCTTCTTTCCATCCTCCTGTACCTGGCGACTAATGATTCTCCCCTCAGCCAGCATTATTCCTAATCATGGAATCACATTCTATTTTAAGTTAGTAATGGTTCTAATGATGAACTAAGTTACATTTGCCAAGCACAATGCTCTTCAGGAGTTCTACGCAAACATGATTTTAAATAGCAAAAACACATTATCAAGACACCTTTTCCTTCCCTTCATTGAAGGTATTAATTTCCCTTTTTAATTATTTCTAAATTTCACCTTAATTTTTAACAGTTAAGATGAAGTAAAGTGACATGAAACTACAAATTTTTAAAACTAATCCCTTTTCTTTGCTCAGGAGAGGGATGACTCTCTACATGCTATTATTTTCCTTGCAGGAATACACTCCTAAATTTTTTCCTCACCTTCTTTTCCTTCTGTCACCCAGTGTTTCCAGCATCTTTACAAAATGCATTTGAAAGAACCAAGGCATCTCTAGGCTCATTTGGGAATTTCTGTAGGCTAAATTCCCAGTTCAGCTGTGTCTGTGTTCCAGTATCTTCCCTACACCCCATGGACCTCAGTGCCTCGTTATCCTCTGCTCTAGACTCAGTCTATTGACACCTTCTCACACTTTACCAGCTTAAGCACAGACACCCCAAATCTCCATAGCAACCCCTGTGCATGTGGATGAGATGCAGCCTTACCTTCCACAGCAGCCAACAGCCTCCTTTGAACATCAGCTTTTTATTTATTTATTTATTTATTTATTTCAGCTTTGCCAGTGTGTCAGACCTGCCTCACTCTAAGTGTCCCTGCCAGTGCACAAAGCCAGCTGCAACCTTGCCTCTCCTTGCTCCCACAGGATTTCTTTTCTTCCTGCATTTCCCCCAGTTTTGTAATAAACTCCACTTTGATTATTACCCATGAGTGATCCTTCCATGATTCAGTTGAAAGTTATGCAGCTTAAGCATGACTCATGTCCATATTTTAGCAGTACTAAACCCCACAGAACTGGATCTTATCTTATGGAGCATCTTAATAAATAATTGTCAACAGCAAGTGACAATTTGCTGCCTTGCCATTGTGTATTAACAATAAAAGTCAACTAAACCATCCCCTTTCCTGTTTTCCTGCACAGGGTGCCCATGTCTGAGCAGCTCCAGCAAGTCTCCCAAGTTCCCTAAATGCCAGCCCCGAGCCCAGCCCTTCCCAAAGAGCTCCCGTGGCCCTGGAGCTGCAGCTCAGGAAGGAGCTCAAGGGAGCTGAATGCTGCCAGCACAACAGAGAGCCAGAAAACTGCAACAAAGAGATGGGTGATGTAACAGTTTGACAGTGTAATCAAGCCAAGAAGCGCCAGGGCAGCTCGAGATGTTCCGAGGGGCTTCTGTTCAAGCACTGCCATCTAATTGGGCCATGGCAACGGGAACTGCAGCCTGGGTGGGACAGAGCTGCCACCCTTCCCTGGGCTCTTCGTGATCACTCTGACTTTTGGGGGGAAAAGAGTCCAGTGCAGCTGCACTGAGCAATTCCTGTAAATAGAAGGAGTTCAGAGGAGTTTAGCATGAGTGTGTGGCACCGTGCAGCACCCACAGCCACATCCCAGCCTCTCACAGAGACGGGACAAAACTACTTCTGAAAAATAAACTGGTTTTTCATGAAAAACGTGCCTTGGACCTTCATTGGAAAACATTTCATCTGAAACCAATGTGTTTTAGGAGCCTGGAGCACTACAGCTCACTCTGGGAAGCAGGAATCCCACACCTTCTGGCTCCCAGGGCCACCACCCTCTGCTCCATACAAGGGACTGGACATCCACAGACACAAACACAGCATGGCTTAGAATGTGCAAAATTTGAAGTACCTTCTATAGCCAAGCTTTTTCCTTGTGAATTACTAATCACTCTTAAATTTTAGAAAACTTATCGAATTTTATGGTAGACTACTTTGAGTTCCATTTATTTCAGAAGTATCTTTGTGGCCGGGCCTGTTGTTGGGACTGTCTGTTTTCCCTCTGGTAGATCATTCACAATCATAAGGTGTCTCTTTCCTTTTCAGAAGAGAAACTTGTAGCTCTTTGGAATTTTTAGTTAAAGACCAACAAAGAAAGTTCTTAAGCATGTTTGAGAGCAAAGGACTGAAGGAGTGACAGGAAATAAAGGTACATAAAGAAAACCATTTGTTTACATTTACAGCACACACTGACAATTATGTCTGTATGATCTTAAACCCATGAAAGCCTACTGGGTCAGAAGATGGGCATGCTGAAGGGCTTGGCACTTTATAATGAGGTTTATAAAATGCAACAAGATATGTTTAGAGTAAAAAAGTCAACAATTACATTCCCTTTAACACCAACAGAAACACATTGACCAATAGCTTTACTCAGCCAGGGTAAAGTGCTCTAAATAACAAATAGGAAGAGGGTAGAGAACAGCTTTAAACTGAGAAAAGTTACAGATGATACTGGCTCTAAATTACCTGAGTTAAAAAAATTGGTTAAGAAGGAGTTAGAGCAGTTTGGCACACGAAGCTTGATATTAAAAAGCAGGATGCACTAGACAGCATGAGAGCCTCAAGATCCCTGCCGAAGTGACAATACAGAGAGAGGATTCGAAAGGCTTAGCTTGTCAAGGAACCTCTCTTCTCAAACCACGTTTAAAAGCACACATGAAAGTGCTGGAAGAGAGAATTCTAGATGTGGCAGACAATCTGAGATCCCACTAGGTTTGAGACATCTGGCATCAGTTGAAATCCATCACATTTCATTTGGGGATCAAAGCCTGCTGTTAAGTCTATCACAGGTTGAAATAGTAGATCCTGAACAGCCTTTTCATCCCAATGCAAATTAACCCTTTTTCCTTGACCAGAGAAACAGCTCCTTTTCATTACTGACTCCAATCATATGTGCTTGTCAAGCTATGCCCTCTAGTACTAAGTTTCAGCTGAAATTTCAGTAGCATTATGAACTTTTTATTATAAATCAAGAGTGCTCCCTCCCAGCCACCAGGCCCTGTGCTCTGGCACGTGCTGCAGTGAGATCCAAAGACACTCTGGGACAGTTTGTGGCACCATCTGTAATGCAGATAAATTCCTGAAGGGAAGAAAAATTTTACACACCTCTGTGTTCAAGAGCCCCACTGCACAGCAGCCAGCTGTGCTCAGCTGCTAAAGGGATTTGCCACATATTGAAAAGTCAAAGCTGAGCATCAGGTGTGTATTTGTGATACCTCTGAGTGAGTTCTGAGACACGATGGTGAGTCCTTGCATTTTGGCAAATCAGCTACAGAGAACATTGGGGTAGGCAATGAGGGTATTTCAGTTATAGAGGAGAAATCAATTACAGGTACCCCCCTTCTGCATTCCCCAAACCACCTGTGTTCCCTACTGGCAAGAAACAAAGTTAAGTGAAGCAAGGGGTTTTACAGTTCCCTTCACAGGGAGGGAGCTTCATCACAGTGAAGAAATATTCACATGCTCAGAGGGAGTACACACGGCTCCTAATAATAAGCAAAGTTGGTAGGAAGTCATAAAAGTTAAACTCAAACCCAAGCAGAGCTGAAAGAGCCAAGTGAAAAATTCATGATTATGTCGGCGCTGTGGTACTTGCAACTGATAATTTGAGAATGCAAGGAACTGGGCTAGGCATGTCAAAATCACCTTACTTACAGCAAACAAGCACTTGCAGAGCAAGATGTCAATAGGAAGGCTACAAAGATCAAGTTAGAGTCTGATATTTGAGTGCAGATTGTTTATGACCACAGTGTACAATGGTTTAGGATTCACAGCAAACATTCAGATGTAAAAATAAGCACACAAAATGATAGTACTTGACCCTTCACCTTCAGAAACATCACTGATGAACCCTATCCACAGAATTCCTGAAAATGTATGACACATAAATTAACAGAAAAGTCTTTCTGGCCTGTTTCCTGAACAGCATGCCCAATTTTTATTTATAAGACTTCTTGTCTAATGATCAGCTTAAGCAAATGACTAAACCAGGAAATTGCCCACAATCATTTTATTCTCTGAATACTCAAACACTAATAAATTTAAACCACAGTGAGGACAGTTACTGCAGGTAATGCTTGCTCATTGTGGAGGGAGATCTGTCCCTTATCAAGCATGTTCATAAAAAGCCGGGGTTACAAATGAGGGGTTTTATTTGGGCTCCCTGCACAGCCCAGGGAACTCTGCTCTGGGAAGGCACACAAAGCCTCTCTCCCGTGATTACAGGGCCTGGATCACAGTTTCTATTGGAACAACATGCACAAGTTACTCGAGCAGCTTTTCTCAGCAGTTCCACCTCTGGAGCAGCCCCAGCGTCTCCAATTACCTCTGCATAACCCGAGGGCTCTGCCACAGCTCCAGTTTTGAAGGAGGAAGTTGCCATGTAATCTCTTTGGGAATGTTGTACACATCTGTCAGCAGGGACAGGATGCTCTCACTCCTGACAGATGCATTTGTAAGCCTTCAGACAGCAACCCAAAAGTGATCCATTTGTGGAAGAGAGGATCTATCCATCTTGTACTTTAACTACTTCCTCCCTGCCTTTTTGATGCCAGAGAGGGGCTTTTCCCCAAGGTGATGCACTAATTCAGTTTGTATTAGCCCTAAGATGAAGTTTCCAAGCCAGTCAACCAGGGCCAAAGGTAATAAAAAGTGACATGATTTAATTACTTCTGTTACAGTTGTTCAGCAACGAAAGAAGGCGCGACATGAAGGCCTAATTAATTAAGTAAAATTGGTTTCTGGTCAGAAGGCAAGACCAGTGAGGTAGCAGGACTGAATGCAGTACTATCAGCTTTATCCAATTCCACCAGTAGTGATACATTACTAACATCTGACGTTTTTGTTGTGATCCTTCTCATTGATATTTTACAAAAGTGTTTTGACTTGCAGTCAAGACTAAAGCTTCAACAAAATCTGCAATAAATTTCCTATGACACACCTTCACTATTCCTCACATTTACCTAAAGTCAGTTAAATTAGTATTCCCTGGACCGGCAATGTAGAAGGGAGAGGAGAAGGTTGAAGGACTGCTAGAACGCATGGACCTGCACAAGTAAGTTCACAAACTCTCTTCAAGGATCCAGACTTTAAAGACACAGAGGACCAGAAGTGTTTGGGATCAGTGTTAATGGAAGCAGTAATTCTGCTTGTCCAGAACTGGGAGAGCTTTGGCAGCAGCTCCCTCTGGAAAGCACGGCTGCAGGTGGGAGCTCGGAACACCCCTGACAGTGCAAGGCCCAGACCCGTTGCTGTGTCCTGGAGCATTCCCGTACTCCCCTTCCTTGCCCTGCCTGCCCCAGCCCTGTGCAGGATCCCCCTCTCCCTCCTGCTCCAGGCCCCACGGGAGGGTTTGCCCCGGCACTGTGTGCACGGGGAGCGCGGGGGAGCTGAGGCTGCGAGCGCTGCACCCCCGGCTCAGGACCAACAGAAAGCAAGGAAAAGCAAGAATGGAACACGCTCCCAGTTTAGCTGGGATGCACTTTTCTCTGGGACAGAGCTCCAAGTCGAGAGCCCCAAGGCTTGTCCTCGCTGCAGCAGCACTGTGCGACAAATCCCCATCGGTGCAGGTTCTAGAGTGAGCTTTGGAAGCACTCGCACAATTACGCTGCTCATAATTCAAACTCTGTTTTGTGTCTGTCGTTATAGGTCATTGTTGGCCAGATGGAAAATATTAAGGCAAAAGGATTGCAGCTAAATCAATGGGCTGTAGAGTGGTGCCAAAAGGCCCCAGGCTAACTACAAGCAGATTTGCAGGCAGGCTCTGCTCCGGCACAAGGCGGGATCTGGCACATCCTCTGCCCTGCCTAACAGCAGGAGGGCACGGGGCCAGCTGAGAGCGGCTACTGTGCCAAACAGACTGTGCAGGGCTTGCTGCTTGAATGCTTCCACAGAAAGGCAGAATCGATGGGCTCCCTGTAAACAACTCCCTGTACTTTCTGGCTGCTACTAACTCACAAGTGCGATAACTTTATCCCACTACAACATTAATGCAAGTACACAGCTCAGCCTTGGTACCAAAATCAACATGGAAATAAATAAACCAGTGTCAAAGGACAACATTTCAACTTTCAACTAAAAATAGTGATGTGTACATGAGCACACACAGTGGAACACAAAATCAGCATCTTTTCTCCAGTGCCAAGCACCGTATGGGCATTCTTAGCAAGTAAGTAGGGAGAGACTAAAGTTTGACTGTTGAAAGTTTGACTTTTAATATTGATTCCTAATATCAATACTTCCCAGGACATACAATTTTTGTTGTACAGCTCATGGCTGCACTTTCCAATGAGCAGGTCCAGTCTATCTAGAAGTTCTGTGGGAAAAAACATCTTCCTAATATCACCCAAGTAACCTCTTATGAACTCAGCATCTGAGTGCAGCCAGCCATGCCTGCAGATAAAACTTCAAACTTGCTAGATGGACATAAACAAATACTGTTTCTAGTGGACAGTAAGAGAAAAAAATGATAGAAACAGAAGAGGGAACTTCTGGTTCAAACACCATCACCAGCTGATCACACAGAGCAAAGCTTCTGCAGCAAAGACTTCACATGCCCTGCTCCAGCCATAAGGCATTATTAGCTTGTTTAAACTACTGTTGTCTTATTTAAAGATACTTGAGCAAGAGAAGATACTAGTCCTTACAGGCTTTCTGGAAGAAGTTTCTAGGGTCTACAAAATGGTTAATGGCAGAAAGGAAAATGGAAGACAACAAATGAGCAGATTTAATACAAAATTCTATTCTTCTTTTCCTGGAACAGTAGTTTCAAATAGCTCATCTCTATCTTGTAAAACTTGTAAGGACAATAATGGAAAAACCACAGGAAGTTTGGAAAAGCTATACTGGAGACAGTGTATCAGGAAGAAGAAACACAAAGCAGATAGCTAAATTTAATTGATGTCAAGCTCCCTCTTCACTAGGTTCATCACTTTTCCATATATATTCTGACAAGCAACTGAAAATAAGAGCCAGTGTCTGTTTAAGAGAATCAGCAGGGGTAAAAACCCTAAACTTTTGAGATGTAAACTGTTTTATAAACATGTCAAGTTAAGGCAGAATGCCTGCAGCACTCGGAGCCCCTCCGGCCCTGCACACGCACTCGGGGCGTTCGCACATTTTCTGAGCCACTTCAGCTCAATTTCCTGTCACCCAGCACAGAAAGTTGCCCTGGTTTGCTACAGTTACAGCTTGTAAGAAACTCCAGTTTCTGTGAAAGAAGGTCAGGCTGCAGCTCTGAGTCCTGCCTGCCCTCTCCTCTTTTCTCTGCAAGGCCATGCAAAGGAACTGAGGAATCTCTGCTCTCCAGCTCTTACTGACAGCCAGTGCTGAAGCCACTGCTAAAAAAACAATAATGAAAAAAAAAAATCTATGAAGGCATCAGAGGCTCAACAGCAACATTTTCATTAGGTACAATTCTGTTGCAGTGTTGAATCAGAGATCCAATTGCCCATGATTTATACATGCATTTTGTGGCCTTTGCCATGTCTAACAGAAGCAGTTTGCCATTTGCTTTCATCTCCCAAGCATTTTAAGTAGAACTGGGATTCCAGGGTCGATACACCTCAAGGACCAAACAGACTGTCCAAAAAGTGTTCCAAGCATTCCCAGCCATTACCAAACATCTTCTGCAAGGCTTCAAACAATCATATAGAGTCGTGTGGAAGCAAAACATTGATTTGGGCCAAATCAATGAAAAGGGAAAATTCTAGAAGACAACAGGACAATTACTATAAAACAAGCCCCAACACAGACACTCAATCTTCCCCAGAGCAGGTCCTAGCAGGGCTGTGGGGCTGAGCCCTCTCTCCCAGCAGGGTTGTGGGGCTGGGCCCTCTCCCCCAGCAGGGTTGTGGGGCTGAGCCCTCTCCCCCAGCAGGTCCCAGCAGGGCTGTGGGGCTGAGCCCTCTCCCCCAGCAGGTCCCAGCAGGGCTGTGGGGCTGAGCCCTCTCTCCCAGCAGCTTCCAGCAGGGCTGTGGGGCTGAGTTCTCTCCCCCAGCAGGTCCCAGCAGGGCTGTGGGGCTGAGCCCTCTCTCCCAGCAG
>VZRX01012152.1:41743-95344 GCA_013398075.1 Notiomystis cincta
TCCCAGCAGGGCTGTGGGGCTGAGCCCTCTCTCCCAGCAGGTCCCAGCAGGGCTGTGGGGCTGAGCCCTCTCTCCCAGCAGGTCCCAGCAGGGCTGTGGGGCCGGGCTCTCCCAGCAGCTCCCGGGGCTCCGGGCAGGGCAGCGCAGCCCCCGGCGCTGTCTGTCCCATGGCTCAGGGCCCTGCCAGTTGGCACGCCCGGGCCAGGAAGCTGTCAGTTCCAATCAGGGCCCGGCCCTGCAGCCCTATTAAAGAAGTCTTGCTGGTTAAGGGGCGGCCACTGTTTCCAAAGCATGGGAAAAAAAAAAAAAAAAAAGAAAAAAAAAGGAAAAAAAAAACCCGGCTCTGCTTTCCTTAGATTTGAGCTGGCAACTTTCACTGACTGGAGTTTTCAAGGAGCTATGAATGAGCCTAACAAAGGAGTTCTGTGGCCAGTTTCTGGCTGAAATCCATGTCAACAGTTTTTAAGGTCACAGGTCACACTAACTAACATTTATTCCCAGCAGACCCCGCTCTAAACACAAGCTGTAAGTAGTACAAATTTGGAATTTTTCTGTAATCCCTTGAGATATTCCTGATCCTTCCACATGTTTCTGCTCAATTAAAAACAATTCTCACTTTGCACCACAAGAGAGGCCCCTGCTCAGAAATCTTATTCTGTCCTAAGAATAAATGGACAAAGACTGCAATCAAAGGGAAGGAAAGGGGGGAGAAGAGGAACTCACAACAAATCACACCAAAAACCTCAAATAACTCCATACAGAATCACATTCAGTTAGTTACATTTTCTGCCATCTGTCACAAACTATTATGGATTCATTTCTTTTTATCTTAGAAAAAGAGTGGTGCAGAGCTCAGCTATTTTGGCCGAGAGGGATTTCCACACAAATGTTTCTGCATTTCACTTCAAAAGAATGATTTCAGTTTGGGTACAAAACCTGAATACCCAACAAAAACTTCAAATTCAGTAAAACTGAAATCAGAGTTGCACATGGGACCTTTGCAAACCAGTAACTTTGCCCAGGAAGTTTGTGAACCAAAGCAAAACTACACAAATTTGGATTTGCTTTTGTTTTCTTTTTAAATAAAAGACCAGAGCTCTTCACTAAATCCAGAACTATCTACACTGTTCTTCCTCAAAAGCCCATGTGAAATCTGATGTGAAATTAGAGTGAAATAATAAAAATTCAGCCTCTTAATGCATAGCCATTAGGATTTATCCTATTGCAGCTGAAATCCTGAAAACCTTAAATAAAGTCTTAGAAAGAAAAGACATTTGGGCATGAAATTCCTAAATTACAAGACAAAATTTAATGACTGGACATCAGCTCCTACTCTGCTGTTAAGAAAATAATTCAAAAGCACATTTTAAGCTTCGTACCATATTTCATTGAAAAAGGTAGCCTGGAATTCCAATTTCCCTGGGAGATGTGGGTGTGTGCCACGAAACTCACCTGGGCTCACCCCCAAACACTCTGGGGAGGGGTCTGTCACTCACCTGGGCTCACCCCCAAACACTCCGGGGGTTCTGTCGCTCACCTGGGCTCACCCCCAGACCCTCCGGGGGTTCTGTCGCTCACCTGGGCTCACCCTCAGACCCTCCGGGGGTTCTGTCACTCACCTGGGCTCACCCTCAGACCCTCCGGGGGTTCTGTCGCTCTCCTGGGCTCACCCGCAGCCCCAGCGGGGCCCGGTCTCACCTGGGCCGTACCTGCGCCCCCGCGCGCCCTCTGCTGGCGCCGCCGCCGCAGCGCAGCCGCCCAGGGTCACCCCAGCCGGGCCCCGCAGCTTCACCTCGGGCGGCAAAATCGGGGCAGGGAAGAGGAACCCGAAGGAGAGAGGCAGGTTCCACACCGAACAGAGTTGGCTCCACGTTAACGACAACCATAGAACACCTGGGAATGCAGGTTTCAAAGCTATCAGAGAGTTCATCGATCTGGGCGAGCCCTACAGCAGGAAACGTTGTGGAACTACCTCAAAAGCAGATTTCTAAGCAGGATTGGTTAGAACGGTCCAAGCAGTTCCCTACCAAATGGAAGTGCCTTTCTGCTGCTCACGGGATAACCCCACTGCTACTGAACTCCAAGAGGCGCCTTGCTGTGCTCTGCAGCCACAGGGAAAAGCCTCTGGGTCACTTCAAAGCCCAAGTCCAGACCCTGACTTCTGGCCCTTGAGTACTGGGGCAGCTTCCAACTTCACTTCCAGAATGCTGCAGAAATGTTTTTAAGCACTTGCTGAGTGAAAAGAATTTCCTTTTTCTGCTGTTCCTCTTCAATAAATCTAAACATGTGATGATTTTCCACCTCCAAACCATTTTACCACGGCCAGACCCATAAAATCCCTGATAAGCATGTGAGTATCATCTCTACTAATAAACACCATCACTTAGTTCTTATACTGTTGCTGAGCATAGCAAGGAATACTTGAAGCTTGCTGCCATCCAATCTGTAATTTAAAAATAATTAAACAAACATTCTTTTCATCCCCATTTGCTTTTACTGGTCGTTCTCACATTCTTCAGCATGTTTTCCCCCACTCATTTACCATGCACCATCCCTTAGTACATAAAGGACACTGAGAAGATTCATGTCAATAATGGGAGCTGCAGTCCTGGGAATAGAGGAAGTGATTTCATGTATTGCTGATTTACACTCTTTATTCTCCTCTAAAACTTGCATGAACTTGCATTAATGATGAACTTTCCTTTTCTCATCAGTGCACAGGAGAAAGAAGCAACAGGAAGGAAGTGAAGAGTCCCAATTCATCCACTGTGGTTGATTTTTTTTTGGTTATGAGTTGAAGCAGAAGGCATTTAACTACAACAGAACTCCTCCATTACTTCTTGGCACTCACTCAACATAAGGGAGCTGACAGCAAAGAACTCTTATCCAGGAGGGATCAAGAACGGACCCAGACTATTCCTCATTCAGATTTTCTTTTTAAAACTGTGCTTCTCTTTAATTTGACATTAATCAGGCAAAGTTACCTTCTGAAAGCAGACACTGCCCACATGAGACTGAGGGAATCAGCACCCTACTGTACAGGGGAGCAGCTCTGTGGGAAGAGCTGGGAAACACCTTCCTGCCTGCAGGATGCAGTCCCTGCTGCTGGACTGCCACAGCTAATAATAGCTGAAGTGTCTGCTACAGAAAAGAGAATCAAAAAAGATACTGAGCAAACACCTGTCACTCTGCCTTCCCACTCAATTAATTAGGAATTTGGGTAGATATCACAACAATTTCTCCAAAAATTAAGCTCCCATTCCATGGCATTGCTGTGTGCAGCCCACTGCAAGGAGATGTGACCTCGTATTTTGCAATGTTCTCCCTGGAATGCTTCAGAGGGGGCACATTCAGCCAGACACAGCCAGGGTCCCGCTCTCAGGTGCCCCACAGGACAAAGACAAGTTCCTCTGTCCTCACCCTGGTCATGTCCTGTGCAAAGCCAGCCAGGGATGTGTTCAGGGCCCTGACAGATGTGTCCGGCTGCTCACAGAGCAGTGTCCTCATTCGGGAGCCTTCAGCCCCAGCTGTGCTGTCACCTCCTGGCTGTCCCCAGTTACCTCTGGGCTGACTTTACCTGGGCCACTGCTCCTAAACTTCCAATTCCTTGTGAATACACAAGAAGCAGAAAGTAGAAGACAGGCAATTCTTAAATTTGTTTAAAACAAGACAGACCAGATGCCACATGAAAATCATTCATCCATGGAAGTTCTAAATGGAACTAAAATATTGCTAGACATCAAAACTGATTTTACTGGCACCATGTCTTGCAGCAAATATAAATAAAAAGTTCTGGACTGTATTCCAACATGGCTGTGGGAGGTTATCAAAAACTACTCTGATAGAGTCTCTTGGCCCATTTTCTGTGAAAGTTCCAGCTTCCACTGACAGCCTTTATTATGCCAAACTTCACAAAACCCTCAGCAGGACAGAGGAAAGCTCACACATCCAAACTTTGGGGATGTGGAGAGCATCAGTGATATTCTCTCAGTTACCAACAGATGCTTTGTTAATAAACCTTGCATATACAAATGTCCACAAAATGTCTTAACAAGATCAGTTGTGACAGCTAAAGATAACAGCTGCCATCATGCTGTGTCATATCAAATTACTGCAAAGAGACTTTTTTCCACGTTGTTAACTCCAGAACGTTGACTACAAATAAATACAGTTATCTACAGAGGAACTCCAAGTGCAAGGGATTTTGCACCACTTGTGCAGAAGAGCAGTGACTTTGAGGACCAGATAGGGAAACAACTCTGAACAGCTGGAAATAGTAATTGCAGTGTAACTGCAAAGTCAAACAGTGCTCCTGCAGTCAGCCAGAAGCCAAACCACAGACCTACCTTAGGATACAGAAGCAGCTCTTGGCCCCTGAAGATAAGCGACAGAATCCAAACCTCTGCTTGCTGTCAATGTCTGTGAGCACAAACGTGAAGTTCTGCCCAACCTGGTTAATGGCATGGCTGGAAACAGAGAGCAAGAGAGAAAAATCACTGCTGAGCTAACTCCGTGTCAAGTATCACATCCAAGTCATTGAACCTATAACATTTCCTCTTTCAGCAGAGGGTTTTTTTTGAGAAATTAACTAAAAAGTATGCACCCTCCAGAACTTTAAATATGCTCGATGTGGGAGGAGTGGGGGGTTTGCGGGGTTTTTTTCCCATTTTTAAAGTGTGGGAAGACACTAAAAATGAGTTTATCTTTAAATGAAAATGGTTCTGACTATCAACCAGAAACCAACCCCATGTTCTCTCATATAACATAAATTATTCATAATTATAGGAAATTAAGACTTATTTCAGGTCATGTTCTAGGGTTTTTTTTTTGTTTTCTGAGAACTGAGAAATCTGACTTGCATTGACGTGCAGCTTTACAAGTCACTCCTACCAACTACAACAAATACCCTGGTAAATTCAGGGCCATTTAACTAGCAGTCATAGGCCTTAAAATATTCTCTTCTATGATGCCACATGCAAAAACCAATTTCTGTGAGAGATTACACACTCAGTGCCTAGAGGAAACAAAGGAAAAAAAGATTTGCAGAAAGAAAAGCTGGATCCAGATGGGAAAGATGTCACTGTCCAGCTTAGAAAGAAGAATCCTTCAGTGGATTCCAAACAGGGAAGGAAAAACATGCAGTGATGAAGATGAACAAAAAGACAGATGTTTATAAAGCATTCCAGTAGGCTGAGAATTAGCCAGTGTAAGTACTATCATCCTCCTCAAATCTAAATGTCAGCAGAGCAACCACTTCCATACAGCACACTGAGCTGCTGGGGATACCCAAAAATCCCTCACTGGTGGTGTGTTTTATCTGTAAAGCTTGGATGCAATGTTACTATGGTGATTTTAGTATGGTGTTTTAAAAGGGGATTATATGCTTAATTTTAACAAGGTTGAGAGCAGAGCGTGTGTGAGAAATAGCATTCGAGCTGACAATTAAAATTATGGAACAGGGGGAAAAAACATGTTTCATTAGCAGCAGGGAGAAGCTTGTTTATTAAACAACTCAGACAAGCTGGTGAGTTCCTCCAGAGCAAAGCTACAGAGTCCTGCACTTATGGGGCCTGGAGAAACCAAACCGCGCTCACAGGTCTTGCTCAAGTTTCAGTGCCAGTTCTGCACAGGAAGGATAAACTTCCCAAAAGAAAGTGTTCTTCCTAGAACTTCAGTATCAACCCCTCAGATTCACAGCTCTCTTTTCAAATGGGCAGAAGGTCTGCTTAGAGCCCCATCCTCACAGGATGGAAGCAGCATAAATCTCATCTCTAAGGGGGCAGACAGAAGCCAGGGCTGGAGGAAAGGGGAGCGAGGAGAAGTGATTTCCATAAAATCTCCCCCAGCATCTACACCTGACTAACAGAGCTGGCAGGGAGCTCCATGCAGCTGGAGAAGAGCCTCTGCCTCATTCCACCACCACCCTGGCACAGAACTCCCAGTCCATTGCCTGAAGGAATGGCCAACCAGTCCCTGGGGTTCTGGCCAGTGGCCACAACACGTGCACAGAATCAATGGGAAAAGAAGGGAGCCAGAACCTTCAGTGCCGCCAGCACGTGCTTTTACATCCAGAAGAGAAGGAGCACAAGCATCTCCTTCAGCTGCACAGCCTTAACTTGGGGTGTGCTCTGCCTCTGCAGTGTGGGAAGTTCATTCTCCATTCAAAATTATTAAGTATGTTCTGGGTGACAATGTCTCCTTTATGTTCAAACTGGTTGGCTTGCAGACTTTCAGTGACAGTCTGTGATATTCAGACAAACAAGTGGATCCAGAAATGGGAATCACTTTTCATTATGTTCTCATTTGCACCCCATATGGGTTTTCAGTGTTCTATCTTTCAAAATGTTATATTGCTAAGGAAAATCAAAAACAACAAAACAAACAAAACCCCTAGGTACAATAAATCTACACATAGAAAGCATAAATATTTCTAGTAGAAACAAATACATGAGAAAAATGTATGAGTATTTGCCTGCTTCCATCCCTTAGGAAATGAAAAGGATGAGCAGGAAAAAAGTGATTCCAAATTCTAAAATGAGAAAAAGACTTGCAGCAGTTTAATCACAGTAAAGGTCAATTCCCTCAACCCAAACATTCAGTGTCTCAGCTGACGAAGAGAAGTCATTCTGACCAATTAAGTGATGCTCAGAGATGAGGTGAGCACTGGTGCAGCCTTTCAAAATTTCAATTCTTGTTCTATTCATGGAACCATCAAAAATAACTCACAGTAAAAGCAAAACTAAAAAAGTTCCAGAGTTTCCTAAATTACAGGAAGTAAATATTCTCAGATCTTCTCACATTCACTTCACAATTTCCCCCCCAAAATTGCGTCACCTTAAGTATCTGTCAAATAAAGCACCAGCTTCCCAGCAACGTCAAGAGGCCTTTAAATGTAAAGTATTTCATTAATTGTTCCACCCAAATTCTGGCAATTAAGAAATAAAATGCACAAGCAGACAAAGCTTTGATAATAGTATGTACATTTGACAATTCCTACCCAGCATTTTCTATCCAAGCATTGTGCAGAAGTAAAACAAAACGCCCTCACAGTGCTGCCACTGAACAACTCCAACTTTAAAACTTCTTTTTGTTTCATGGTGCCCATAAAAACCCCAGGAAAAAGTGATTCTAAGACTATAATTTGCACTCAGGTGCTTTAAGTCCCAGTCACACAGACAGAACACTATGAATGGTATGGCTTTTATTTTCTACAGGGGTTTTATTGACAAGCTTATTTTCTTGTAAAGTTTGAAAAGCTAACAATACCTGTCCACATAGAAGGGGAAACAAAACTTGGTCAGAGTCTGTAGAACTTCCTGTAGAGAGAGAGAAAAAAAAAGATAATTTATACATCTATGGGGACCAATAAATCTAATATTAACCACATCACACAATTTCACAACTTTGCCCTGAAGAAATAAGAGACAGATGAAGAAATATGGGCTTTATCAATTACATGGAAGGAGTACCAGGCAGTCAATCATGTGAAATAATAAACATGATCAAACTTCATTAAAAATGAAAAATTAATCAAGATTCACACATGGGCAGGCAGCAGGAGCCATCCAGCAATTCTCCAAAGAGGAGGAGGAGGTTGGGTTGTTGAGTGTTAACACCTCTCTGGGGACAATCCCTACCCTGACCATATGGATCGGAGTGAATAACACCAAACCACATGGGCCTGGCCTGGCAGGACCACTTCTGCTGGCACAGCTTTTGACTGTTACCTAGGAACAGAGGTCTGGGGGATTAGAGAATACTTCCTAACATCAGCAAGATAAATAACAAAAGATGAAGCCAATAGGTCTCATAGCAGGAATGTTTAATGTTGCCTACTGCTTTTAGAAAGGAAATCTGAGTGTTAAAAGACTGATTAAAATAATGTGTATTAAAATTAATATAGATTGTTTAACCTACAAACCATTTTCTAGAAGTTGCAAAACAGCATCACAAACCAGAAAAGTGTTTAAACACAAAGAGCAAAGAAAAGGATGAATATGAAAAGTGAAAACATGATCAGCAGATAAATTAAAAATTTTCAACTTTACAACATTAAACGAATAAGTCACTAAAGAGGCACAACCAGAAACATGTTAGTCCCAAAATAGTTGTGTTCATAGACAAAAGCAAACCGTTAGATCTTCAAAATTTGAATTCTGTAACCCACAAGCCACCATAAAGGTCTCTCAGTTTGCAGATCTTTCCTGCAGCCAATTCATTGCTCATTCTCCTTCACACTTCAATATTTCAGGTCCTGAACTGTAAATTCTATTTCTGCTTTCGGAACCCTGAACAAACAACAAGACCTCTGATAAATTCAACACTTTTCTGACCAATAGCAATAAATTATCATCAATAACTAAATAGATGCTTCTCGCTTCATTTATTTCTAAGCCAAATGCCATCGTTCCCAAATAAACTCCATCAATCTAATAACCTCTCCAGTGAAGCACAAAACATATTGACTCCCTTGCAGGAACATGTTCCTCCTGCATAATTCAAACAAGCACAGCCCATCCTGAGCCGTGGTTTCAGGCTCAACTGCTCACACTCTTCTTTGGAGGTTTCTTGACAACTAAAATGTGGCAAGTTCTGAGGATTTCAGGCAAAAACAGATATGGAAACTTTGACTTCTTGACAGTTTATTGATAGATTATTTAACAACCTCCTGTTTTTAAAGAACAAGAAAGATCTATTGAAGAATGCCACATAGAGCAAAGACGTCTCCTCCTTTGAATTGCAGCAGGAAACTTGGAAAGGAGCTATGTAGATTGCAGAGTAAACTCTGCAGAAATCTCTATTTTGATACAAAATAATGCCTTGATAGTAAAGGTCTCATTAATATGATCAGGTTCCCCCTGGTGCAGAATCTCACTGACTTTCACAAGCTGAACTCCAATTGCTCAGGCACAAAAACTGCATCTGGACAAATTTTAACTATTACACAATGGTCCTTTGCCACAACTGAAATCTTATAGTGCAAAATGTCAAAAAACAGACAAACAAAATCCCCAGAAGAATTCTAAAATTATGAAATTATAATTGCAGGAGAGGAAAGTGCCTGTATCTTTATTTGCCTTATCAATAAACATTGTCCTCAAAATAATTACTTTATCTGCTTTTTCAGAAACAAAACAATACAGATACATAAAATACTGAAATAAAATAGTGTTAGAAGACAAAGCCATCAGTCACCTCAAAATGGCAGAATATATTCTCTCCATTATTTTGATGACTTGAATAATTCCTGTAACTGCAAGTAAACCCATTCACATAATAAAAGATTCAGCATCTCATCAGCATTGTGTCACTGGAGAAGTGCATTACTCAGAACTTACTCTGCACTTGTTCCTTGATATTTACAGCTTCCTAAACATAGCAAAGGAAATGTTCACTCAAACAGGCCACATATTGGCTCTGTACTGCTCTACATTGCCTTCTCTCTTAAAGAAAGATTTTTCAGAGATATTATCTGGCTTTTGCAATATCATTGGACATAATTTGCCATTCATTATACACCAGTTCTTACCTGGCTTGATTCCCAAAAACATTGAGACTAGTACAGGTTAACTGAAACTTATTTTTCAATGGTAACTATTAAAAGAATATAAATACCATATGTAGAATTAGTTTTTAATTAGCAAAACTGCTGATCTTTTGCATATAAGAAAAACAATTACTGGAGAGCTATTCCATTTTTGCTCAAGTTGCAAGCTCGTTACTCTAAATACAATAGTGCTTTTTAAAATATTCTTTACATGTTGCCGGTTTCAAATATAAGCAATACCTACATCATTCATATACAACGCCCTACCCAACCTCTTTAGGCTTGTTATTACTTATGACCTAGAAAAATCTTCACTTCTTCATGATTTCAGACAAGAAACATAACAAAACAAAACCTAGAATCGCTCCATGTCAACATCATATAATCTTTTTCTGTTTACCCAACATGAAGCACAGAGGAAGTATCAATAGCCTGTTTTCTTGTTTCATTCCCTTATGCCTATTTTCCTAAAGAAAAACCTGGATAAATGTCTGTAAAGCAAAACCCCCTAAAAAGAAGACCAGGACCCCCCCAGCAATCCAGGACAGGCAGCTGATCAACGTAAATTACCCAGGAGCTGCCGCCGGGGTCTCCAGGGGATCACATGCCAGTTTTCTGGATCAATCCCCAAGTTTATATTTTCACAAATCTTTTTACATGCAGTTTGATTTTTAACATTTTAATGAGCAAAAAGTGCATCTCCAGCCGCCAGTCACCAGAGCTAAAGTGCAGGGCATGAACCGTGTCCCGGGGGGATCCGGCGCAGCCGCGCCACCGGGGGCTGCAGCACAGGCACCACCTGGCTCCCCGTCCCAAGGTTCCAACTCTTTTCATAATCAAAACACTGCTGACATTATAAACCCCACATGGGTTTTCTAAAATCCTTCCCAATCAATAAAGCCAGTACATAACTTATCGGAGACAACACAGAGCTCATTGATTAAGTTTGGTTTCAGTAGCAAAGTTTTCAAAATAAATGAGGCAGGAACACCGTGCTCAGCCCTTTTGTGTCACAGCCACCTCTGGAGGCAAGGCAGGCTCTGCAAGGCTTTCCTGCACACCCAGGACAGGCTCAGAAAGCCAGGCTGGGAAATACACACAATACACACCGGGCTCGTGTCCCAAACCATCTCTCTGCTGCAACCAAACAGTACAGAAAGCTCAACAATGCTGAAAAAATGTGCACGTTCACTTGTGAATTTAATATGCAAGCTGTAGCTGAAGTCTTTTTTATTTTTAAACCCTTCACCGTATGCTCCCACTTCCAAATCAACAGAACAACTTCAGATTCTTTTAAATACAGTGGGTTGCTGCACTTCTGCTCAAATGAACATCACTAACAAATATCCCACGTGCAGCTGCAATTAAATGAAACTGCACTGATAAATGATGTGCAAATGGCTGGGCTAGAGAAGGGGCTGCTGCAAAGTATCAGCTCTTAGGAAGATCCCTGAGACAACAGAGATGCAAAGGGCAACAAGAAGTGAAGGGAGAAGTTGGGCAGAACAGAAATTAAAATGCAGGGAGATCTGTGAAAAATGATAATGATTACGGCATAATACTTAAATAGGAATGTGAGTCAGAGCAGGGAAACAACACACCACACAAACCAACAGGTTGGGAACCTGTAATGGAAAACCTGAGGAAAACCTGGATGAAATTGGAAAGACCATCCAGAGTAGAGACCGGACCTTTAGCTGTGGATCTTGGAGGGGAGGAGGAAAGGAAGGAACCCAAAAGCCCCCCAAGTATCTGTTACAGGAGAACAGAGCATGGCCAGTGAGAGGAGTTTTCCATGGAGAGAGGAGATGACCCCATGATGAAAAAGGTGGATGCTGTTTCATTTCCTGCCCTTACACCAGAGGTGAAGTACAGCTGAGGCTGCTGCAAGTGAAATGCTGCTCAGAGAGGGTGGGAATACAAACACTTTCCATCTTATCCAGCTTGAAAGGCCATCTGAACCCAGCAAACCAGCCTGAAACGCTCCCTCTGCCGTGGAGGGACACCAAGAGACTGCCAGGAACGTCAACAGATGAGGAAGGATGGAGGAGAAACTGGAGAACAAGAGGGCCCAGAGAAATGCACCCAGCCTGATGTGAGCACAGGGAACAGGACCCCACTTGGCCAGAGAGCAACTATGATGACTTCACTGCTCCTCAGAAGCAACACCAAATTTAAACACTACACAATCTTAATCTAGCATTAAAACGTGCTAAGACATTAACTGAGGAAAATATAATCCAATTAAATTTGGGCTGTCTATTAATTGTAAACTGCTCTTTTATGTAATTCATCTATTTGGATAATTTTAAGCTAATGATTAATTAAATGATCCACTGCAAGGGAACAACAGGTTTAAGAATTCAGAAAAGTTGTCAGTGCACCCAAATAACCAACTTAAACCTGATAACAATTCTGTTTGCAGCCCAGAGGAACAGAATCATCCAGAACAGCATCAGTTCTGTTGGTCACAGACATTCTCCTAGGAAAGGGAACAGCTTTCTGCACACTAATAAACACCTCAGGATCAATTTGATAACTTTAAACATCTCACTAAGCCACTACTCAAACTTTTACTTATAGAATATAAATATAAGAAAGCAATGCCAGCACAGAAAATTCAACCCCTAACCTGACCACAGCTCTGAGTGACAAACAGGGATCATTCATCTTGTGTTCCTAAGAATTTAAATTTGAATTTGCATTCATTATTAGTGCCAGTTTATATTATTTCACATCAAATTTCCCTGAAGTTATGATTACAGAGCATTCTTATCAATTAGCAAATTTTCAGTTAAATTTGCAGTGTAATTTGCAGTTAAAAATTAGGAGAAGCATTTCAATGCCAGTGGTTCATAAAAACAAATTCCCAAATTCCAAAGTGAGGACCCTGCACTGGGGCCAGCATCACACAGCCACAACAAAACACTGAGATTGTGCAAGGTGACAAGGCAGAGCAAGCAAACAATAAACTTAAACTCAAAATTTCTTTAAGTTTTAAAGATTTTTCTAGCTTTGAGAAAACTACACCGATTCTTTTAAAAAAATCATTGCTAGTTTAAAATATCTATGTTGAATTTCATATTGCATTGATTTTGCAATAAAATCTTTTTACTGCCTTATAGCAGTACTGAGCATTATGAGAATTTTGTAATGTATAAAATATTTTAAGAAATAATTTTAATCAGTTCTTTAAAAGCGTGTTCTACGTCCAAAAAAATCTGGACATAATTTGCTTTAAATTGCCTGCATTTAGTTTTATCTCTACTTTTCTAATTCTACTGGTATTCCAATACAACTTTATAGCACTAGATTATCCATTTGCTTAATGTTCCAGAAATCCATCAGTTCTTTCTGAGCAATTCTAAAGCTTGAATTAGGGGAGGGTTTTTCTCCCAAATTCGTCTATCCCTGTCTGAGAGTCAGCAGGGAAACAGGGCCATACAAAATGACATCATTTCACTGAAGGTAACTGATTGTTCTCAGGAAAATGCTATTTTAAACAAACAAACAAAAAAACCCAACATGCATATCCACAGTCCTGGAAACAGGAAGAGCAGGAGACAAATAACATTTCCTAAGCATATTGAGGCCTGCTAGCATTTAAATATTTTAAACGTACAAATTATGTGCACAGATGGGCAACTTTTCTCCTTGCATTACTAAAAACATATTTCAAGATAAAGCTCAAAATCCCTGAATTTTTTAAACCTAATTGTGACTCTGTTTCTTAGAATTCACACCCCAAGGCCAAAGCTTTCCTGCCACCAGTCCTTCAAATCTGATTTGGACATTACACGGGAGGAGGCTCCAAGCCTCCCTGAGGTCTCACTCCTTTTACAACACACGCAAAAACAGGAGATAATGGGCCTATGCTGAATTCCGGGCTCTGCTCAGCTCCTCCTGGGACACAGGCCTAGCAGATGTGATAAAAACTGTGTCAGAGAAGTAGCTCTAGTTTTTGCCTTAATGACAACTTCAACCTCTCAACTCATAGAACAAAAGAACAGGAACGACTATTACTTTTCTCCAGTAGAAAAAAAATCTGAAAGTAAAGCTGAACTAAATATTTAAGCAGTTTTTCAAAGAGATCTCCTCAACAAATGTCTTTAAAACACCTTCAGTAAAAGCAGAGATTTGGTTTCATTCTAAGAGAAATGGATTTTAGCTTAAAAAAATTCTACAGCTACTATTGTACCATTGAATTATTGTTCCAGTCTTAAATCAGAAAGAATTGAAAAATTATACTGACAGGCATAGAAAAAATCAGGTCCAATTATGTGCACAAACAGCGATCAATTGGTAAAGGTAAGAAGTGTCAATAGCAGGGAGCTGGAACACTGATTCAATTAAATGTATTTTAAACATTCAGTGACTAAAACCGAGGAGCATTTTCACTTGCAGATTTAGCAGAAATTAGGTGAGAACTATTAGCTGTGAAAAGATAATCACATCCTGCTCAGCCTGTAAGTCAGTTGCACAGGTACACTGCACCAAAACCAAAGCTTTAAATCTATCCTTCAGTTAGCATTTGTTAAATATTATAATTTTGGCTTAAGATGAGTGGCCCTTTCAGCCGCCATCTCCATCGCTCTATTCAGCTCCGAGCACATACCCACTTAATCAGCAATCATTGTTCTCTGAGGCAGGACTTTGTTGTCAAGACAAGCACTGAAACCTTTAAAATATTTCAGAACTGGCATAAGAAAAAAGTGATCTTTGTCAAACAAGGTCAAATTTATGCAAATCTTTTATAAACATTCACAAACATTTATTTAGCTTTTGAAATGTTGGCCTCATTTGAGAGCATGAAAATGAGGGGGAAGTAGGAAGATGCAAAGGACAGCTTAGAGGCTGGCACACTACATAAATATTCAGAAGGAAGATTATAGGATTCATGTTAGGCTGTCTTAGGTTTCTCCAAAGTCCACATAGAATACCAAAGAACAAAACTAACGAGAAGTAGAGCAGATGTTAGACAATGCACCAGCCCTCTTTTCCACACTCACTTGGCTATACTTCGATGCTTTCATTTTTTCTTTCAATATGGTCAGGTCATTCAAGGATTCTCCTATAGACTCTGTATTGTGGCTACAGCGCTATAAGCTGGACCTCTGTCAGCTTTCCAAAAGTTCCTGATGAAAAGGCATTATGCAAATTGTACCTCTCTTACTCTCTTTTCAGGAAAAAAAGCCTCCAGTATGCAGTCATCGGAGTATTGGAAGTCCCAGCCTTCATTTCTGTATGGTTGTGTTTGCCTTAGGGCCATGCTGCTTGTTTTGACAGTGGATCCCCCCAGATAGTTGGGATTAGTCGAGCTTGTTTAGATAAACTTGAAATCAAGGCCTTCTCTAGGTAGACAGCTAGATGTAGCTACTGAGTTTCCAGCTGCCTTCTGCTTTCATCCCAAAACAACTGCAGATTCACAGCAGAGATCACAGCCACAGGCTATGTCACATACATAAGTACGAAATTAAAGGCTGCTAAAAGAAGCCTTTGTAAGTCTTAGTGCTAAAATAAGGAATCTGTACTGCATAGTTTAAACAAATTATTGAAGAAACACCAATAAAGGTCTGCACTGGAGAGTTAACAAGACATGCACGAAAGAAATGCTCTGTTTACATAAGTGGGCAGGATCAGGCTTTGCTAATCACCACTGCCCCATCCACTGTGCAGCCTCCCCAAAAGACAGGCAAGGAAATACTGGGGAGCAGTGCCTGCTACAGCACCCAAAAAGGAGCTCTGTTTGTCAGATACAAACTTTATCATCACAGGAGACTATTATGACACTACTCCAATTAGATTTTCAGTCATATACACAACCAGATTTGATCTTTGCTATAATCAGATAATGCAAACCACAGGAATTCATTCACACAAATATAATATGTTAAAAGAGAAGGGTCAGAGCTCCAAACTGAAATTAAAACCTAAAATCAAATCCCGGCCATGTGTCTACCTTACACCTTTATAAATCTGCACCGTAGTTCGGCCCCAACAGGAGATTCATTTTTCATGAGGTAGGAAAAAAAAAACACAAACAGTTTTGACTTTCTTTAAGATCATAATCTCTTGTACTGGGTGCAAATTTTTATATGCACTTCTGCCACATCCAGGCACAACAGATGGGAAACTGAATTAATGGAAAAATTAATCCCTAGGACGTTATAAACAAACAATCAGAAAAAAGAAAAGAGGAAGAAAGAAAGAAACAAACAACTTAGTTCAACAAATCGTAAATATAATTAAAAATCAACTCTTGTCTCTTGCTCAAGAGAAAGGATGTGTAGAAACTTGCAGTGTTGGAACATTTTAAAGCTAAGAGGAGAATTCTGTGTTTAAGAGGACAAGGTAAGGATTGGTCACCAACCTCTGCCTCTGTGCACAGGAGGTCTCTGGAATCACATTTCTGCCATTTCCATATTACAGAAATTCAACCATCTCTCACGGCAAAATTAAGTAATTTCACTGAAAAGATCTTTTATGGAAATTCAAAGCATTAAAACCTGTGAGAGATTGACACTAGACTTCAATTTCTCCCTGCACTGGTTACCAAAGAGAATCCTCAATTCCCTTTATCACTTCATACCATAAATCCCCTTCAGTGACACCCTCAGCAGGAATAAGCTACAGACTGGGAATCCAAACCAACAACTGAACAAACAGCTAATTCCTGATGAGTACTGAGGAGACCAGTTCCAGCAGTGCCAGAGGACTCGGAAGAAAACAGAGCAACACTTGGAGAGTCGTTACCTGAAGTGAAATGTGAGTGCTAAGGACGCAGCTCTCACAGCGTTCTCAAACGCCAGCAGCTGCCACAGTGCCTGGATTTGCCTTCTCACAGGTGTCCAGTTGCTGTGCCCAACACGCTCCTCTCTGCTGAGGAACGTGTTCGAAGCTGCCACTAACAAAGTCATTTAACACCTCCCTCACCCGGGTAGTAGCTGCCTGTTGCAAGGGATGAAGTGTAACAAAACGAAACCACCATCCCAAAGGGGGCAACAGCCGACCAACTTTGAAACTTCCCACAGCCCTGTTTCTCGGGCTCCTATTCCCATCACACCTGTTTGAGAATCCCCTAAAGAATGAAGATTAAAATGATGAGCATGATGAGGACACTCCTACCCACAGGGCAAGAAGAACTTTTGTAACATATTTTGCAGAGATGAGATGGAGTCAGTGATCACCTCAGACAACTGAAGGTTATAGGAGGATAAAGCTTTTCAAATTTATCAGCATTTCTACTCCTTTCAGATTTCCAAATATGAGAGAATTGTGGTCAAAACTTCAGAGCTATTAAGACATTCGTTAGCCCTGGAAAGTGGTTTTTACTTGAAGAAAGGAGAGCTGTTATGACCAAAGATGACCAAACTCAGAACCTGATGTTTTCCAAGTGCAAAGCAAAACACTTTGGACTTCCCTGGTTTAACACAGGGTAGGTAATGTCCAGCTTGCCCCTGTAAAATGCCACCCATTCCATGCTGCTGTCCAGACACACATGGAGGTTTGAGCCTGTGAGTGCCAATGAGTGTCATCTATCAACCACCAGCAAATCCTCCTTTGCAAGGGACAGCACTTCCCAATTCCTGTCCATGCAAACACCACCACCACCAGTCAGAGCAAGGAAGAGCTTTACATGCAGGGAGATGAGCTGGTTGTACTTTAACATGCCCAAACCCCTATTGGCAGGACCTTGAGCATTATTTCATATTCTTCTTAAACAAAACAAAGATGCTTTCTACATATTACATGTCTCTAAACAATAATTTTTAAATAGTTTGTTGATCAATTGCACCAGTATAAAATGGAATGGTTCAAGAGCCTGATACAACTTCCAAAACTGTTTTGCTACTGACTGGCTCAACAAACCCAAGTAGAATAATACTGCTGAAGCATCTCCCATTTTAAAGAAACCCAGCTTTACTTGCAGTGAATATTTCATACCTTTATCAATAAATTTAAACAAAAGTGATAATGATTACTCACTCTAGGCCTGATCCCACAACCTTTACTCACACGAGCAGTCCCACAGGATTTTAATATGACCACCTCAACGAATAAGGGTTGGTAGGACAGGTTTTAAATTATTCATATATTCACAGGTTTTTAAGACCAGAAGGGACCATTATGATCATCTAGTCTGACCTCTTGTATAACAAAGGCCATACGAGTGTAGCCAGTAATATTTGCACTCGCTGCGTATCTGTGGTAAAATCAAATTGTGTTTAGCAAACTTCCAATGTCGATTCCAATTTTACATGAAAGAGAACTGAAATTGTTTAGAAAGTGGCTTGGACACATTTCCTTACAGGTGAACCCAATTATTTCTCTATTTCTATTCAGAATTCTTCTGACTTCTGGACACTGGCTTTTACCATGGTTTTCACAGACAGACTCCAGAGCCCAACACAACCTCAGGTACTCTCAGGCCAAAATCAAGCAATCTCCTGAGCTCCTTCAAAACATTAATTGCCAGTTAATTACTATTTGCTTTCTGCACACTTACCACTCCTGCCCTGCACCATGACTTCTGAGACACAGATATCGTAACTGAAAAGACATTCAATTAATGTTATCAATGATGCTCAAACAGGAAACCAAACATTGCCACCTCAGCTCTTTCCCTGTCAGGATCACGTGCAGCAGCTACTTCAACCACCACCTTAATGACAAAAAATCCCAGTTTGGGGTATTTTCTCTCTCAGCATGTCTTAGACTTCAGAACTAACTTCTGTCAGGGATACTCACACTGATTTTGCTCTGCTCACAGCTACTCCAATGATTTTTGCAGCCCATGACCAAACAGGAATAAAATAAGCACACAAAATAAGACTGTTAGCTACAATGCTACATGAACAGCTGAGCAGATCTGACATCACTGGAACCAGATCTTCTAACAAGCAGTCAAATACATATCCTGGCTGAATTATCTCACCACAGAAATACTTAACTAATCTATCATTCTTAGAACTACTAACTTCAGTTTTAAAATGGAACTTGGATGAACAGACTGTGTCAAAGGTTCTGTTAGGCTGCAAATCCCCTTTGCTGTGCAGGTCTCCAGGTCTGCCATGGCACAAAGGCCCTGCAATGCACCTGGAACACGGATCCATATCCCACTACAGACACAAAGACATTGGGCTTGAAGAGGTTCTGCACTTTTTATTCTAATTAAATGATACCAGAGAGGCACATAAAATGCACAAATAGAAATACATAAGAAAAACTGACCTCTAAGCTACTTGGTCTAAAGAAAAGTAACAAAAATACAACTTTTAGCATTTGACAAAGATGCTTAAGACAGAGCAAAGGAAGAATAAATATATTAGTGGAAATACATCTGGTCTAGAAAAACTCTCTGAATTCAGGAAACAGTTCTATAGTCAAAGCCCATGGTTTGGTCCTGTCCACACCTCTGTCCTCATAACTTTGGCACCTGCAGAAAATTCCAGTGAAAAGCTGCTGTCCCACCTGCACCTGAGGGACACAGGGAGCTCCTCACCTGCTCCAGGGACACCTCCCCAAGGGTGCCCTTCCTGCTGCTGTTTTACCCCACCTGGCTGTGCAGCACCATGGTCACCCCTGCCCTGCTTTACCCATCCTGCTTTATTTGGATTTCACTTTGAAAGCCTCCCTGTTCAAACACAGGGGGAGAGCTCTGTACAGACCCAGAGTATCAAATGCTTCATATATTTACTATTTACACTGCCTTGATTTAATACAAAGTGGCTTTCACAACACCAGAACCACTTTTCTACATTTTCTAAATGACTAACTGCTCAGCCTTTCTCACCCAACTGCTTCATCTGCTCCTGAAAGGACAGCTATTATTTTAAATTACTCTTAAGGCAGGTTTTATCATATTGTGTATGCAACCTGGAAGGTAAAAAGTTTATACTCAGAATATTATGTGCAATTCAGAAATATCCAATTGGATTATAATCATCCCTGTTCAAGCAACTGGGTCCCCTTAGTGCACACAGACTTTCCAAGACAGGGGGTTTATGCTCCATTAGTGGCCAGCACTGTGTAACTACTCTCCAATCACACAACTCTCAATGACACAAAGAAAGCGCTTTTTATTTTTCCCTGTGTGCAATGTTTGCACAATGCTCATAGACTCTGTACAAGAAAGGCCATTAGTTTCTATATAGAGACTGCCATAAAAGTTTTATAGTTTATCTATAAATGCATAAAGATTGTTGGTTTCGTTATAAACTCTGTTTCAGTGCCAGTGGAAAGAAAAATTACCAGCAGAATAGAAGTAGCAATCTGCATAAGTACCAGCTTGCAAGCACGCATACCTCAGTCATTCCTGGAGTAATTAACTGAACATACAATAGTTCATCAAATTACAGACAAGCCATCATACCACTGAGAACAGCTCACAAACGGCAACCATCACCACAGCACTTTTTCTTTCCTTTTCAGATGAGCTATAAAGATTAAAACAGTCAGGAACCAAATGATGCACTACTTGAAAGGTAAAAATATTTTAAAATATACTGCATTTTACAAGGTTGTGTAATTCTTCCTACACTCTCCATCAATTGTTTTACTATTTCCTATTTCTGTGTATTTATATAACAACTATTTGCTGTATTGTTCCTGATAGAAGTTTGTATCTTTGCTGCAAACTTCCTTGTATTTTAATTAACCTAGGAGAGCTGTTAATCTTGGGATTAATCTTCTAAACAGTGGACAGCCAAAATTCACATGGTGACCTGGCCATGGATGGCGTTTACAATATCCCAATAGCACAGGATTCCACCTAGAAAAAATTAACTTCATTACTAATTTCTTACTGGGAACCCAAACCAGAAAATACAGCAATTCAGAAGGATTTTTTCTGGGGTTTGAAAGGATATTTCTATCTACAGTGACTGCATTTTATAAAGAAAATCTAAAGAGTTCTCATCTGGTTTAAATTCTGAGGTCATGCTAAAAATCCAGCACTGGAAAACTGTTGCTTATAATACCAACAATTACTGATTTCATGCTAGGTAAAACCACAAACACATACATACATATTTTGTTCTTAAAAGCTATTATAAAACAGCCCAACAAGTTAAAACAGTCTTGTATTTAAAAATGTATCTCAAGACTACTCCAGTGCCCCTCCTGCCATTCAAAAAAGCCCCGTTTTACCCATTTCAAGAGGCCTGGAGCAATCATTAGCATTTTCTCCCCTTGGTAAGGCTCCTCAGTTACCTTGTCTATGACATTTTCTATAAAATATTCCCTTATACAGTTATTTAACAGATTTAAACCGTAGATGTCATTGTGGTCTGAACATGTCAAAGACAACTTGAGGGAAAAAAATCAGGACACGCAGAATTCACTTTGTCAGTAATTACAATCAAAATTCCTGCAATGTGGCTGGCCTGCTCATTACTTCCTGACTTTGTATCAAACCCCTTATTTACATTTCAGATTACATTTTTCATGAAACAGTAAGATCTATCAGAGCTGAGAGGACTGAAATAATGAGGGAGAAATATTTTAATAAAACGTGTTGGGTCTGCATTACTTCCGTGTCAGAAAGAAAGGTTTCTTCTGTA
Organism: Notiomystis cincta; assembly: GCA_013398075.1. Classification (NCBI taxonomy): domain Eukaryota; kingdom Metazoa; phylum Chordata; class Aves; order Passeriformes; family Notiomystidae; genus Notiomystis; species Notiomystis cincta. The sequence continues at coordinate 62,852 of VZRX01012152.1, forward strand.
GCCATGGATCATTTATTCTGTCTCTAAATGAGAAGCAAAAGATGAAACTGATGAACTTTTACTGCCCATTTGTCTTTAGCAGACAATTAAGACAGAAGATCAAAATGGATTATCATACCACGCAGACAACTGGCCCAACAGTAATACATCTCCGGGACCACAGATTTGTAACTCTCTTTTATCCCTCCCCTTTCTTCTTACTCCTTTTTCCTCTCTAAAGGCAATGCTGGCTTTGTGGCTCAAGGGGAGCCAAAAGGCTGGTCATCATTATTCAGTCACAGATGTCAATCTAACCTCCCTTTTTTCTCAGTTTCTAAAGCAGTGAGGCACAATAATTTGTGACAGATTCTTTTACTGTAAGGTACAAAGAACACACAGAATAAAACATCTAGCAGCAGCGAGGGTCTCTGATCAGATGTGCTGGTACATGGGAAATACAGTGTATGTAAAAACAAGCACTGAGAGTTTAGATGAATAAAAAAAAAAACTTGAGGTGTTTTTCCTTTTTTTTTTCCTTACTAATAAGTGCTTTACCTTGTGTTGATTTAACTCAAATATTCCTTCTGGATTAAATCATAAATGTTTGATTGCTAGAAACAATTTTTGCCAGCACTAACATGCAGATTATCTCTCTCCTTTGCATACAGAATACACACAGAAAAATCAAGGAGTTTTTACCGTGGATTTTCATCTGCAGTGACTTGGCACTTCTACTTTTTTTTCTTCCAAAGAATAATAAACCAGAATTTTTAAGATATAAACCTAACTTGACTGATTTGCAACTTATGTATTTTCAGACCTCTAAATCAATAAGGACAAACATGGATGTAGCTCTTCCTCTCTGGCTTACTTGAATGTTCACAAGTAAGTGATTTTTCTAATCTAAATCAGCTCTGGACATGTTCTCCTCTTTAGGAACATCCAGCTACCAGGATCAGAAAATATTCCTTCTGTGCATCAACAGGAAAAGCGTCTTTGAAATCCACTCAAATCTGAGAAGTTCAGCCTCATTTCTTTTACTTTCCCTGTAAGTTTGCATGTGCAAAATATCTGACAAGGTAAAGCCCCACCCCAAAACCACACAAACACAGCTCTGTGTTTTCGGGGGGTCTGACATCAGCGATTGGAAATTCTGACTAGAACTGGGTGAACATCTTACGAATTTTTATGAGCCTGTGGCTCCTCTGAGTTTCATTCAGTCTTGCATATTCATAGCAATATAACACAAGTCTAACCATTTCCAGCAGAAGAAAGGGGGCTGTTAGGAATTTATTATAAAGCCAATTGTATTACAAGACTCTCCTGTTACACCTTGCCCCTGGACACAGCTGACCATCCCGGCTCTGAAGGACTCTGCTCACTCACGGTTAACCCAAGACACAACACTGCTGAAAAGCAGTTAGTCCCCACAGCAATCCCAGCTCAGAGAGCTGTTTATTAACAACTTACAGACCTGCAGTGGCAATAAGGATGTAGTTCTCCAAAAGGTTCAGTTCCATGCTATACTCTGTGTGTACAGCAAGTCCTAACAATGAACTACAGTGAAAAGCAGTCAGGTAGTTCAATAGGTGCTTTGAAAAAAATACTATTACTACAAAACCACCCAGAAGGCCTGGTCAAGGTCCCACTGCACACAGTGATTACAGCCAAATATGAAACCATTTGTCTTGGCCCTGGTGAGCCGTCACAGCCAACAATTTGTTAAATGCTTTAGTCTAAATGCCACAAAATTTCATGTTGTGTGAAAACATAATTAGAGGGAAAGGATCTGAGCTAAAATAGCTGTGCTGACCCTAACCTGATATCACCCAGTATTAGAGACTCATTGAGGCCAAATTTATTGTTCTATTAAACAGCTCCACCATGCCATAGCTTCAGCACTTCCCAGGACTGGCGGTGCAGGAGCTCAGCCCAAGGCAGTGTGCTGAAAGCCCAGTGCTCCCCACTGACACCCCGGAACAATCCCCACCCCAGCTCCAGCCCAGTCCACTCCCGATGGCACAGCAAGCACAAGGCAGTTTGGAGGTGTTAATTCCTGAGTCAGCTAGACATCCTGTGAAAATTTCCTAATTCAATCTGTGTTTAAAGTGAATGATAAATCCCTGTGTGTCCTACCCACACATTTGGGGGTTTATACCATCTTTTTGAAGCAGACTAGAGACTGCATGATCAGGCAAGAATTTTAAAAATGTGCTGTAGTGCCAGGTGCCCAGTTAAACACAGCTATAAACCTCAGACAATGCAGAGAGCTCTGCCAAATGAACTGCGGCTCTGGCACCTAAAGGCAAAAAGTGAAATTTATTAATCAATTTTCCTTCTCGCTCTCATGTTCGCTTGTAAAAATGAGATTGTAAACCAATCTTACGAGATCCAAATTCTTCCGTTTTCTGCTTTAAATGTAAAAATGTTTTTATCCTTCTGCTTCTAATTACAGCTTCTTTTTCTTTCTAAGAATGCATTTATCTCTTTCAGTAAAAAGAGCAGCAATAATATGTTGAACAACCCTGAAATAAATTTTGTCATGTAAAAAATTAATTACGCATTCCAAACCTGGTCACTGTAGCCCTCTGGGAATTGCCTCCGCACCTCAGGATCTGTAAATAATTGACAGATAATATTAATTGGCTTTGGATTAGTGAGCAAGCAGAGAATCACACATTAATATTTGATCAGAAGATGATAGCAACCCTGGCAGGGGATCCAAGGAGGGCAGCTGAGGCTGCTGTGCTGATAAGAGCAGGGAAGGACTTTTCAAGGCTCTCCCTTTACCCTCCTCCAGACAGAAAAAAACTGTACATAAAACACACATAAAACAGATGAAACCAAAAATGTCTGTGTACACACACACACACATATATATAGATATATGTATATATTTATAAATTACTTTTTAAGAGAAGTCTGGTGCTAAAATGAACTTTAGGCTGGTACCTGGGCAATATCTTTCTGTCTGCAATTGCCACCTGGGCTTGTCACCAGAAAACACACTTCATTTTGGTTAAAATCAGACAACTAGTTTTGCCAGCTCCAGGCATTGTGCTGATTTATCTCCACAGACAGTTTTCAGTGATACCAGTTTACAAATCCCTCAAAATTACTTTATACTTATGTTAAGGTATGCTCCGTAAAAAACCCAAAAATATTTATCCAGAATTTGAAAGAGGCAATTAACATAGCTCTGGAACCTCTCTCATCAGGAAAACAAGTGTGAAACACTTCAGAGTAGAAAGCATTCAAGACTGATGCAAAATTCTTATTCCTTTGGCTGTCAGAATAAATAATATGGTAGTATTCCCTGAGAAGTTATCTTAAATTTAATTAGAGATGTTCATAAAACAACAGAATATCATGATTGAAATTATTTATACGACAACCTATTTAAAACAGATCTCTTCAAAGCCATCCATTTTTCAAAGGAATACGTCGGAGAAGGCCACATTCCATTCTACAAAGATAATTTTTTAATTACCAAACCCAAGCCCCATAACAATCAGGCGAGAGTTGAAAATCAAGCGCGGTGCATGAAGGAATGAGCAGTGTCCTGGCAGCACCCCCGGGTGGGCACGGGGCAGGCGGGAGCCGGGGGCACAGCCACCTCCATGGTGCCACAGCAGCGCCAGCCCGGAGTCCTCAGAGCAGCGTCCGCTGGCCGAGCAGTTCAGCTGCGGCGGCTCCGCTGCCAGCAGGTGCAGACTCCTTTCCAAGGTTCACTCTTCCCACAGGAGAAATCCAGCAGCCTGGGCCTTTCTAAACTTCACAGCTTTACGTCTTCCAGACAATCAGATGCTTGGTTTTAACACAGCAAATCACAGAGAGCAAGAGATCTCCTTTTAAAACTTTACTTTGAAAGTTCTTCAGCCTACACACAGGTAAGTGGGAGAAGTGTCCAAACACAAACAGATGTGACCAGCTGTGCTGGCATGGGCCCCCTCTGCACACAATTAGCAATTAACAGGACAGTATGGCTTCACACTTCAGCACAGCAGCAGTGGTAAGATGAACCTATGCCACATCTATTAAGATCCATATTTTAAAATAATTTTAAAATTAATTATCTGAGGGTGAGATTTCAGAATTTCACAGAAGAGAAACCCAAATCAGTGAAAGAAATAAATTTGTATTGTTGCAGACACCTGTAATGGTGTCTGAACATACCTACAATCCTCCCCCCACTTATATTGATCCATTGCTCTCAAACTTAATATAAATATATACACACATACAACATTTCGTCATTTCCTATTTTTTTAGGGAAATGAAGAACTCAAATTGACATAAATCCAAAGTGTGTTTGTTCTAAACACATTCCTCCATAGATGGCAAACCACATTCTCATTCTTGAAAAATCCAACAAAACAGATTAGCCATACAAAGTAATTGTGTGTGTGTGTAAACATGTATTTTTCCTGTTTTCTTAGCATCTGGAAAGCCTTCTGTGTTCCTGGAGCTCTCTGCCATGAAGGACAGCCCAGACAAACCTACTGGAGTGTATTTCTGTGAAGCCATCTCAGCTCCCAGTCCAGAGGCAGAGGTCTGAGCAGGGCTTTGTGAGACTGCAGTGCTCACAGCAGCTGAACTCAGCCTGAGCAAACACATCCCTCTTGGTGCCTTGATGGTCCCACCTGAGGGAACTGCCTTGCATGTCACATGCCCGTGGGACACAGGGATACAGCCTGTCCACAGGCCACTTGGGATGACACATCTCACAACACATCAGAATGCCTAATCCAGATAAACTGGGACCCTACAGGTAAGAAAATCACTCTGAGGTATGCTGGCAGCCACAGGTCCTCATGTTTTTACAAGTTCTTTCTATTTAACATTGTGTCAGTTCCATCACTTCAACTTTTAAATGGTCTGGGAATATATACTAAACTTTCAGTATCTTTATTTGGAAAACACTACACAAGGGAAAAAGAAACTACTTCACATCTTATAGCTTTCATCACTGCATCCATTCTTCCCTGTTAACCCAGTGTGCATTTGAAAGGTGTTTTCAACTATAATTACCTACACATTTATACACAATAAAAGTATATTTAAATTGTACATGGTCATGCCCTGAAGTTTCAGGAAGCTGGACCACCCTCACTTCACCAACTGACAAATACATACAATAGTGGCTCTTGAGACAACTGACTTTATGAAATAGAAATATCTCTAAATGAAACATTGCTATTACTCAGTACAGTCAGGCTCTCCCCTGAAGAGACAAGCACAAGTCACCCAAAAATCATGCAGATACAATATCCAAATTATTTTGAACAAGGGAAGAGCGTCAAACAGATACAGGCCAAGCACTCAGGATGCAACTCTAATCAGCACCACGAGTATCAGTGAAAACTGTTTCAGCACTCCTGTGAAATACTTGGCAAACACATGAACAGAACTGACTGTCAACTCTGCCTGTAAAACTAAAGTAACTTGGGGACTTCAAACACTTTTACTCGCAGTAATTTGTTTTGCACAGCTCATGCAAACAGTTAGATGCAGCTCCATTGTAGTTGTAGACAGTAAGAAACCCTTTGCAACTCAAAACATAGGGAATGCTGTTATTCCAGGTACTTAACAGGCTTTCGAGTGAAATGATGCAAAGTAAACACATGTAAAATACTTTTTTCAAGTTCAGGAGAGTGGAATCTATTCGCTGACATCAGAACAAGGGAAGAGCCAGGCTGAAATCCCAACCACCCTCTTGCCCAGCTACAGCAAGCACTGAGCTGAAGCTTTGCAGTCAACTATAACTTAACAGAGCTCTGAAAGCTCAGCTGAGGGCAGGAAGAGACCCTGCAAACCAGGAGCAAACACAGTGCAGGTTAACCCCCAAAAGGAAAAAGTCACAGGAATTGCGGAGATGCTTCTCAAACTAAACTTGCCCCAAACCCCAAAACAAGAACTCAGGTTGTGCTACATGCTGAACTTTTCTGTTGTTGGTAACCTAGTATCTCCTGTTTATCTTTCATTACAACTGGTTTTGTAGTTTCAGCTCACAAAGATGACAACATCCACAGTTTGTGCTTAAAGCAAGCGCTCACAAACTTCCCTGGAAAACAGCCATCCATGAATATAAATACAAGCTGAAATACAGCACTGAAAGCTGTAAGTTGTGAGTGTGAAGCAGAAAGAATACAAGCAGTAACACTCCAAAATAAAGCTAAAATACAGCATCCCATCTGCAATCTCCCCTTCTCGTAGGGGTACAAGTGCAATGAAAAACACTTATGTCACAAACCTAAACTGCTGGTACCAAGAAAAAGTCAATTTTATTCCTAATGCTTACACTCAGGTTTAAAAAGCTTGTTAACCAGTGGCACATTGTATCAATTTCCTAAGGGCCATGAGTGACTTCAGTGAAGCCAGCGTGGGCTCACTTACCAACCTGACACGCACCACTAGAAGCTCTCTTCCCAGAGGATACAGCTCCATACAAAGCAGCTGCTGCCCAAACTCTCAGCTGGCCAAAGACCTGGAGCTCCAGCAGCCCTCACTAGGGACAGCCTGTCCCAGGGAGGAATGGGTTGGAAACCCCCATATAAAATAGGTTATGTGGCTGTTTCTGCAGCAGTTTCCCTTACAACTATTTTAAGAGGTGCTTCCGAGGTAACCGACTGAATCACTTCCCACGGAACAACGTGGGGGTTATTCTGGAAATAACTCGTTCTCAGGGACAGCAGAGCGAGGCTTTTCTGCACACTCACAGCAGCATTTCCACACTCACCAAACAGGTAACACAGAGCACTGATTCCACACTGGCTGAGTGCAGTTCTCATGGCTAACACATCCAGGTTTTCCCTCTGGAAGTGGAGACTCCACGTCATGTCTGTGCACACTACGTAGAGCACTGCATTGATTACTCAACCATATTCCAGCTATTATTGTTAGTATTTCATTAAATATGTGAATGTTTCCAAGTTCTAAAAGCTATCCCTGCCTCTCCCTACAGAAATTTGTTCAACAAAAAGCCAAGTACAGCAGAATATTGAAATTAGCTGTGAACTGTATAATCCCATTGTTCAATTTCATGGCATTTAAGACAGTACCTTCCCCTCTACACAAGTCTGGATGTTAATCCATGCTGGAACCTGATTTAATTTTCCAGATGACAGGATGGGAACATGCTACAATGGCATATTAGTGTAACTATGCTGCTCTTTTACTCACAACTTTTCTTACATCATAAAGTGAGGAGTTTTGCTTTTAAAAGACACATGCTGAATTACTTCTACAAATAGCACAGCTCAAACTGGTCTGTATTTGAATTGTATGGAAATTATAAAACCAGGGAAGTTTTAAAAAAATTATCAGAAAATACTTCCCAGAGTAAACCATGCAAATCCAATATAAACAAACTTGCTTCTTCTGATAAAAGTCAGCCAATTTAATCCATACTGGCTACAAATAATGCATTTTAATCCCAAATTGAAAAATATAGTGAAAATTATTCCATTTTTTTTCCTAACTATTTACCTCATTCACTTGTTTAAGGTCCTTATAGCTGCAATCCCTCTAAAATGAAATGGAATTCCATTCAGAGTAACTTTTAATTTCATCACCCACTACATATTCTCATCCTTATGCAGCACAACTAAAAAGCAATGTAAACTTCTTTCCAAACCTCTGAAAACTCCTTGATGTCCTGCACTCAGCACAGCCGAACACTTCTGCTTGCCCCTAACCTGCTGCAGCTCAGCCTGCAGATACCATCTCGGAGAGGGGGAAGCAGGGGAGGAGGGAAAAAGGCGGGGATGGGTGGAGAAAATGTGGGAAAGAAAAAACCTACACACACACAAGAAGACAGACACAAAACCTCAGAACAAGTTCTGGCAGGAAATACATATGGAATAAAAATTTCCATTTTTATTTAATATGCAGCCTTCAATCTTTTCTTCTTAAAGTGTACTTTATTCTAAAAGTGCACAAGTCAGAAAACAACCAAGAGTTAAAGGGAAATTCTACAAGAAAGTGCTACACCCCATCACACAAGCCCGCTGCCAGCAGCACAGTGTGCGACTGAGGTCACCCCGAGGTGTCGCCGAGCACAGCAAGCACCCGCAGCAGGTTCCATGCTCAAACACACAACCCACGTGAGAAGAGTTTGTCGCCAACCTCTTCACCTAGCAGATCACAGTGCAAGCAAACACCCCACAGCCAGGATCCAGGCTGCAGCCCTGTGCCAGGCTAGGCCTGAGTCGGTGGGCACAGCCCTGCAGCAAGGACTGAGTTCCTGACGGTTCTGTGCACCCCGACGGCAGCAGCTGAGAGCCAGCCAGGACTGGTGCATCAGCTGCTGTGCACAAGACCACGGACAGTAATGCCACAAAAAACAGATTTGCGAGTTTGCCTCTCTCTCTTTAACAGAACATTTGGAAATCTGCCCTGCAAGTGCCAAAAACCTCACTGGTAACATGAAAATGCTTTTCACAACAGTTTAATCTAGAAACACAATATAAGGTTCGTAACTCACACACAAAATGCCGTTCAGACTTCAGAAAAGTAATGTGAAAGCAGGAAAGACTGAGAGCAAAGGCAGTATAAAATATACATCATAGGAAACAGGAAGGAAGCAAGAAAACCAGAACAGATTAAGCAAATCACTATGATTTCCATAATTGTTTTTCTATTATTAACACATCAAGAGCCAGAGGGGCAGTGAGGAACAAAACTTTCCTCAGCAGTGTTCAGCAACATCTTATATGAGGGGTTTTTTTTAATCCATCCAAGAAAAAGCAGGTTATGCTACAAATTTCCTCACAGCTTTTTACTTACAGCAATATACATCTGCCCAGAATGAAGAGATGTAGAGAGGTAACAGCTCTAACACAAGAACTGGCCCGGGTTGTCAGAGCTGTGTCTGTACACCTGGGTGTACACCAGGTTTCTGATCCCCTCCCATCAGCTTTCCAGTGCAGGCACAAGACCAGCAGCAGTTTTATAACCCATTCAGAGTAAACAGAGTAAATGAGATTTTCACTGTTTCTAGCAGACAAACCAACTTGCCATCTAAAGGGGTCTTGGTTCACTTTACAATTCTGTTAAATAAACAGAAACAACACTTACTTCTTGGATAAGAAGACATGAAAAACACTCATTGCCTTTTACAAACAGAAGAGGCTCCATTGGTTTCCTCATCAATTATTCAGTGTCATGTCAAGTTGTTGAACTGCCCAGCTTGCCACGTGCAGAGCATTTAGTCAGACCCTTTTATAAGGCAACATGTTCCATCTTAACTGCTATTATTTACTCCCTCGGACTCTCATAGGGAATGGGCTCAGGTTTAATCAAAACTTTCCTAATTCTTTTAATGGAAGTTGGGAAACAGTTGTGCTGCAAGCAGAGTGTTCAAAATATGAAATAAAATTGGGGAAATATCTCTCTATTAAATCCTTAAGATCTTTTGTTTCATCCATACCACGATATTGGTTTTACAAAACCCAGTTGTATAATGGTGCAGATTAATGTCTGTTGCTAACATTCTAAACTGCTAAGAGTAAGGAGACATCGGAAAGCATAAGATGTCTTCAGTGATCAGCAAACTCAGAATTACTTCTTTACAAAGAAGAGCAAGAAACTTTCAGTCTAGATCAAATTTAAACTGCTGTACTGACAGAACTAAAGCTAGAACTATAAGAAGGGGATGCACAGGTTAGAGCTAAAACTAAAATAACAGAGATCAAAACTAGAAGACAAAAAAAGTACTTATTTCTAGTCCTGTTTGCTACATGTTTCTCCCATCTTCATTTGAGGTCTTCAGATCTTTTCTCTGCACTGGTTAATGACTTCGGTGATACCTCAAGCCCACATTAAAGCACGGTTGATGAATCTTTTGAGTTTGCTTTACTGTGCACTTAAGGGGATATTTCTCTTGATAACCATCTGTTCTTCAACCAACCCAGAAATGTAGTATTCCTGCAAATCTAAGCCAAACTCCAGGAGTCCTGCAAACTGCAAATTTTGAATGGATTATATTTTTAATTCTTTCCCCCCCCCCCCNAAATTATACAGCAGCTAAAACTTGCAAAAAATATAATTAGGTAAAATTGTACTTCAATGGTCAAGAAATCTACAAAGCCTGGCTTACAAAATGAAATACGAAGTGTTTTGAAACATTTTACAGGCTGTCTGTAATAATTACACAAAAGAGTTTAAATGCAGAAGTTGAATGGGAACACCTAGTGTAAGCAGGCTTTTTTTGGGTTTAATAATTTTTTTTAATGTATTTGTGTTTGATCAGTGTATTTTTTTCTCATGACTTTTTTGACACTCTATAAATTTAATAGAGATGTGTTTCAAGTGCTCAGGCCATGAATATCGAATTTGTTTCTCTCCTGCCTCTTTGTATTTATATTCTGAGACAGCAGAGTTGCCTGGTGACAGTCTCTCCACTTCCACAGCAGCTGGCAAGCCCTCCTTGTCCTGGGAATATGAAAGAAACAGTTAACTAATATTTCAGCCTCTGATTTAAATGTGACAGTCTGGAAGCGCCAATACCATGCAGGGCAGGATTTACAAGCTAAGATTTTTCTAAAAGTCTCAGAAGCAATAAAGAAAGAAAAATAAAAAGACCTTTATCACATCTAGCTAACATGCAGCAAAAATTAATCCTGATTAATTAACTAATCCAAATTAGTGCATCATCTAGAGTTTAACAATACCAGACACAACCAGTGATTGTCTAAATCTGTTAACTTGGATTTTCAGAATGCAAATTCTCAGGCTAAGACCAAAGCAACCAGAGCTTTGACAGCTTTACAAGAAACAGTCACCTCTTTAATATTTACAAGACATATATTTCAGATGGCTTCTGAATGCCTATCTGCTGGCCCAAGATTATTGCTTCTGCTGAAGGGCCAAGCACATGCACCCAAAAAAATTTCTCTAAGCTCACTTTGTACAGCAGCAAAAATAAAAGTGATATTTGATAAAATTAGAGCTTATAGCCAACTGAATTAATACCCAACAGTGGCATACTAAGTACCTTCATTTAATAAAATCCTTATTCAATTAATTTTATGGGAAATTTTTAAGTAACATTATATTTTTTACTTTCCTGTGTCAACTAAATAACTTTTAACTCCTTTGTTGCTTTGAAGAAAACCAGGATTAACATTTTAATATCATACTGCTTTTTAGCAATAGTGTATCAAAAGGAACTTGTGTAAAACCACAATGCAGCCATGGCAATCAATCAACTACATTACAAAACCTAAAGGAATTGCTAATGAAAACAAACAGTATTTTCCAACACACTGCCAGGCTTTTCACGACTAAAAAATACTTTGAGTTTTATAAACATTTTCTAAGCTGCTTTATTTTTATCATTTTTGGTTTTAGCTTTAATGATAGTTTGGCCATTTAAATTTGGTAATAACATGCATTTTCTATGTCTTAGAGAATGTTTTACAATTGTTTAACTTTTTTAAAATTCCTTTCCAAACTTCACCAACCACAATCACTTCAGATGCACATATTGTCAGAGAAATACATAAAGCACTGCAGAAATACATTAATTGCAATATGGACTGCCACATATCAGGTTTAATCTGAACTGACTGAAAAAGGACGTGGAACAGAAGTGTTGTAGCCAACCATAAGTTCTCGAAGTGTTGTACTAAGAAAGGGAAAACAACAACCCTTCTCTTGAGCAACTGGATAATTGCCCGAACTACAGAGAGAAACCTTCTTTGTTACACACGCAACAGTGAATACTGATTTCTAAGCCTTGAGCTATGTAACTTTGTAATGTTTCAAACTCTGACCCGACTTTCCTACTCTCAGTATTGATAGTCTCCAACTGCTTTCAGTCTCCAAGTGCCCATGTGTTACTGCAGTGGAGCAGCACCGCTCCCAGACACTGCTCTGTCACTGACTGCACGGCTGAGGGGAACCTCCGGCACAGCAACTGCACAGGTCAGAGGAAACAGAGCTGCACAACCAGCTGGGGCTTGATGGCTTCTGTTAGAGCATCTCTGCTTAGTTCAGGATGCTTTAGTGATTCGTATGGCACTGAAACACACCAAACGATTCTATCAAAGACGAAACACTGGAAACCCCGTTCTCGATTCCGTTGGTCTCTGCAGCAGAGATGTCACCACAAATGCTTTGGGGCATGTGCAGTCACATACAGCTTATCTGTCATACCACAAATCTCATCCATCCACATCCTTGTCCACAAAGGACAGCCAAAGCTCACAAGCATTTCTGGGGCGCTGGTTTCATAGTGGTGCTCTGGCTGTAGCTTTTTTAGCGTAGCCACACTCAGAGCTTCACCCTCACTGCACTTACAGCCTCAGAAACCTGGGCTGTGAAACAGAACTGACCAAGAGTTTCCGTGGTCACCAACGCATTCCTGAGTCTTGAGGAGTGCAAGTTCATACAGTAAAAGATCATACATAAGAGAGAGCAATAACTATTTTATTGGGACACTTCTGAACTTGGCCTTGTACCCTTCAGCGCTCAGCCTCACCTTTTTGTTTCAGTTTGAGCCATGCAACATGCCCATCTCAACTCACCACTCCTATCAGTGCTGCTCATTCTTTCAAAATGATAAAACAGTAAAAATCTGTAAGAACAGGTAAGCTGGAATCCAGTTTAAAAAAAACAAAAGACAAAACAACAGAGAGTTGTCACAGTGAGCCTCACCTAAGGATGTTGCAGCATCACTAAGGTCCCACAAAAGCCTTCAACTAAAGCATTACATGAGAGGAAAGTTTGTGAGAACAGGAAAAGCATCCAACATACACCCCAGTAAAACATTTCTGTGGAGTCAGAAATGTTGATGACAGAAGTTGAACTTCTTGAATACCATTCAAGACTTAGTGGGGGTGACGGGAAGGAGGTCCTAACATGGAAAAATACATCTCATGGAGCTAATGACCGTGAGATGAAAGAAAACCAAAATCACTGCATGTTCAGCCTGCTCAGAATGACTTCTCTCTTTTGGAGGAAAGTTCATTAACTGGACAGCATCAGGCAGCACAGCAGAGCCAAGGATATATCGACACTTGCAGGACTGACCTAGTTCATGGCTGCAATGCTTTCAGTTACCATTAGCAAAGCTCACTTTATGCTGTGTGTGATGCTGTAACAAAAAGAAGGTCTCTGTGAAAGTAAGTTTAGCACATTTAAAGCAGTGCTGTCAGCTTGAAGAAAAATTTGTTTTAGATAAAGAGGAGTTTGCTGATATTCAGTGCAGCTAGACAGGAAATCTATCATCTCACTAAAAAATTTTAAACATTTTTGCTACTGTAGAAAAGGCAAAGGTATCAAAAGGACTTTTAACCGCAAAAAATGTTTTCAGACACTTGATACTTCCAAGATGTCTGAGAGCATACATCCAGCTATTGAAATGCTCCTGACAGAGTGGAGTAGTCTAGTTCTGAGCAGGAACATTTCATAAGCATGTCACAGCCCTGGAAATCAGGAGTATATAAACCCAGCAATTTCACTGATTTCCTTTCTCTTTCCCTTGCCCGGCTTTAAGAAACCACAAATTCCCAACTAAACTTGCAGCCCTTTTCAAAGCTCTGCCGATTCATTTCAATCTGGTCACCCTTAGAGCAGATTTGCTGAAAACAATCTTTTTCCTTCATTACCAATTCCAAAGGTAATCTAAAACTAACTCGAATCCACTTGTACAACCTCTCTCCACAGGTTGATGATCCAGGCAGTGCTGAAGTGCAGCTGGCCACGACTCTGGCAGTGGGATGCTGGGGGAAACAGTTCTCACAGATCTCACAAACGAGAAGAAGCTCAGGAGCTGGGGAGCTCTTATCACACAGCAGCACACCTTGAGCACTACCTACTCTGTTCTCATTATCTCATTCCATGTCTAATTGGGTTTCTAAGCTCTCTGCTCCCCAGCTGCTTTTTCCAGGTCGGAATTCATACTGCTGTTGTACTCTCATCAGAAGAATTCCAAGCCTCAACAGGTCATTTCTAAAAACTCTCGTTACTAAACTCTTATTTGCGCTACATCCAAACACCCTTTTTTTGAGAACAGAAATTAATGACATTTACCACGACTGACTTGTTGAAAAATAAACATATATCACTAACTCTAGTACCACAACACCAATGCTCCATGCCATAACTGGTCTATAGAGGCTCCACAGCCTTTTCATAAGTGACCAAACTAATGATGAAGTTCTCTCCATCTTTTTATACAAGCATATATGTTTAATTTTTAAACATGAAAGATTAAATTAGAAGTTACCCACACAAACACTACTCCTTTCAAAAAGGCTCAAAACCCTGTATTTACATCTGCAAGTACTCACGTTATTACTACAACCTTTATAACAGAGCTTAGGTTTGCTTCAAACAAAACAGGGTTCTCAGCGATAGAGGCCCAAGAAAAAGCCCTGCATACAGTTAGTCTACAAAGAATTAACTGGATTAATTAGCAAGGGATTTGAGAAGCAGCTTGGAGCTAGAAAACCAAAACACTAAATTGTTTAAATACTTTGGCAATGGATCAAGGTTTCTAGGCAGCCCTATGTTCCATTCTCTCCTTTTTTTTTTTGCTCGGTGTTTTAACACATTTAACCTGACGAGGTACTTTTTCATGAGATATGAATGACACTGTCAAAATACCAAAAAAGAAGATGTGAATTAAAAAATGCCACAAGCTGTTAGCAATTCTGCCAACATGCATGAGCCCAGGCAACATTAATTAAAAATCAATAGCTTAGGACATAAATAGCTCTTATCTCTGTTATAGTATATCTCTAACATAACTCTTTATTAAAGAAAAAAAAGGGGAAAAAAAGCCAGTGTCTCTGCTATTATACTGACTGAATTGACCACAACAAAGCAAAAGGAATAAGGCAAAAACCCTGACCAAAGAAACCCTTATGAGAAAGGGAGGACAGGCATATGAATGATTGGAATGCTTCAGCCTTGCACTATCATTAACACATAACTGGCTGGAAACAACCACACTACAAATACTTGGAGAACAAGTTACCAGGAAGAACATTCCATGTTTTCAGTGCTAATATGATTCTATACAAAATCCTTCTTGCCAAGGAAACAAAAATAACATGCACATCTTTCTGTCAGCTAGAAGTTAGTAATCCATATTTTCCTGAGTTTATTAATCAGTATTTTTATTCTGCATCTCAACTAAAGATTGTAAATTCCTTGATAATTATAAAATAAAGAAGAGAAAAAGCAGGAAATTGCACTCAACCTTTTTTTCCTTTAGCAATACCCTTTTCAAACTAAGGTTACATTAGCAGGCATCAAAGCTAAAAGACTTAAGATAAACTAGGAACTTAAAACATGGCTTTCAACAGCTGTTTTCACACTTTGCAGAGAGCCAAACCTTTGAAAGACCCAAGCCCATTTTCTAACACAATATCACCTAAAGCCCACCAAGCTGGATGTGCAGTTTGGGTCTGTCATAACTCCTAGACAATCATGACAATTTAGATTTCTGAAGAGTTCCTACAGAAAATTAACATGAAACAGAAGATGTAAAATCATACTGAAATGGAAAGGCTAAGTTTAGTTTTCTTTTTGCCTAACGACTCCTGCTTTATTCAATGATTATTAATGATGGGCATATCAAATGCTTCCATCAAGACACAGTAGTCTAAAATCAATGATGAAGAAGACAACCAGGCACTGTTTAGCAAAAATTAATTTGAGTTCAAAATAAAACGAAAATTTCTATTTCCCTAAGAGCTATGTTTATATACACCAAGACACTAAAACATTCCACAAATTTCAATGGAAGACCAGATCATAAAAGTGTAAGATCCTTAAGGAGAAATTCTCAGGACAAAAAGGATTATTTTGATAGTCACTTTTACAAGTCTGAGCTCTCAAGAACCTCCTGCACGTACGAGTGCAGCTCCACTGAGCTACAGCCCCAACACCAAAGCTGGGTAAGGGAATGAAGAGCTGGGAACATTAGGAGGCTGAATTTATTCAAAACCAGTTCTACAGATGGTTCCCATTGCAAAGAAAGCTTTTAGAAATACCAATCTGAAATACTGAATATACAGATGCAGGACATGAGCTTCATCAAACCATCACCCAAGCAGAGTGGTATCTGTGGGCATAATTAGGAGATTAATTTAGAATTTCCTTCTATTATGGAATGGAGACAGGAAGGACAAATTTCAGATCTCAAATGGAAACACTTTGCTACATCAGTTGCATTTTGAGTCCTGCTTTGCACCTGTAGTGGGGACACTCCAACGTCTTCTCATCTCCTTGTCATTGTCTCAACTCCCAAAACTTTATTGATTGAAATGCAGCATAAGAAAATCAAAAGTTGTATTCATAAAGCACAGACACCAAGTGTCAGGACAAGGAAACAGAAGACCCCACTTTTCACAAGATCTTTTACTCTGACTTTTCATTGAGCTACAGTCAGAAACGATGTATTTCATTCTGAGCTGTCCAAATTCCATTCCAGCTATTGCCAATTTCAGTTAACCTTGTTTAAGTTGCACTGAATACAAGGTTTTGATGCTGCATTTGATACAACACAATTCTTCATCCAGAGAGCTAATTATGCAATCTTATGTTTTAGTAGGAGAGGTACATTAGAAAACAGAACTGCCACTATTAGAGTTCCCCTAAACAGAATGCATTGAAATTCCACCAAGTTCCCCCAATCAAGCTTTTTGTCATTGTAAAAATACAACCTAGCACTTTATTAACATTTCAACCATTGTCTCCACGGAAGGTTCAAGAAAACAAAACAATTCCAGGACTTTGTTAAGTTATCTGTCTCCATTTTACTTTATCATTATAAATTAAACTGAGTAGAAGATGCACAAGTAATTTGTAAACTCTTTCAAAGGATCTGATTTACATTTTTCTTCTACAAAGATGAAGATCTCCCCCTAACATGCTCCATTTGTGTTAAATATTAAATTAAGACACTTATACTACATATATGGCAAAAATGAAATATAATTTTGATAGGTTTTGGAATTACTTTCAGCAGTCTAACGCTGTTTATAATACTGGTGCAAATACTGCCACCAATAAAGAAACAAACATTAAAAAGGTGTCCTTTAAGCTTCCCTTTAAGGCATCTACCATAATCGTATAATTTGCTCTGGACATCATTAAAATGTAAAGTTAATGAGGATTCAGCTGAAAACAGAAGAAATGTAACCTATTTTCAGGCAAAACTTCTAACACTGCAATCAGAGGGAAAACCTCTTTGATGTCTCTTTGTCTCTTCTCATTAATTTTCTTTTGGTTTAAAAAAACACAAAGGCTGTTTAAACTAAAAATTGCATAGAAGTTTAAACATGGTAATTATAGTCGAGCTGCAATGAGGTCATTAGGTTTTTAAAACTTTGAGATAAACAAAATTGAGATGTATGACTATTTTAAAAACATGTCAATACTCAATTTTAATTGTCCATGTGATTGATACCCACTGTATTCTAAGGATTTAGTCTAGACACAGAATAGTTCCAAGATGATTTAGTGAAGGACCTAATCCCATGGCCAGGGTAGAGCAAGGCAACCAAGAACTATACCAAAATGAAAAGCTGTAATAACTGCATTACTGGATGCCACATTTAGTATTTCTAAGTGCAACAAAACACACTTTTGCCATCCATGCGAGAGAGATGGTGAATTGTGAGATTGTACTGCTCTTTACCTCTACGGTTCATTAAGGAGTAAAATACTGAACAAGTTAAATACTTCCATTTACTCACTACCTCTATTCTTGTTTATGAACACTGCCAAGGTACACACAAAGCTGCACACTTCTGTTTTAACATGCTAATTCTTTCTGGCAGAAAATACCTTAAAGAGGTATTTCTAATTACACAGTATTGATGCAATCTGTGAGATACTGTAGTGGCAGGTAATTTCAGCAAATAATTTACAAGTAAATTTTCCCAAATACAAACTAGAAACAATTTTTAACACTACTGTGTACAAAAGAAGATGATGGATCATCACAAACAGAAGGCCTTAAGCCACAAATACACCGATCTTTAGTGTAGAAGGAATTTATTCACAATGAAGCAAAATTAGCATATTTATAACATTTTTCTGTGTGCCAGGAGCACCTCTAGATAAAATGGAATCAGATGAGATCAATATATTATTTTGTGGCAAATGTAAAAAAAAACATTTAATGCCTGTTAATGCATTTGTGGACAGAGATTATACCTTTAATAGAGAGTTATTTACCCCAATGAATCTTTTTAACATCTTTGATAAACTCTTCGAATTAAACTGAGTCAATGACCAACAGGCAAGTATGAAATAAAACCAGAAACTACTTCAGGTGCAGGTGAAACACAACTCCAGAAGAAAATTTCATACCTATTTCAAGGAAAGTATTGGGGGCTCTGTTTTGGTTTTGGGGTTTTTTGCATTTTACCTTTCCTCTGCCAGGTTTTATTAGGATTTGCTCCCACCCTTGCCCACCAAGCAGCTCTGCCCTACAGAGGTACAGCCCATCCTACAGCATGCAGCAGCTTCTGCTGCTCCCCTCCTGCACTCTCTCAGTGCCACATCCACACAAACACCAAGCACACCACTGAAATAACACTGAGTCAAATACGAGCTTACAAACAGGAAACACCAGCAACCTGCCCCTGCCCCTGCCCATACTGTGGTGCTCAATCAGCCATTCTGTCTTCACATTTTCACACTTGGCTTGAGTCTGCATTAATTATTTTTGATAGATGTTTCTCCACAGAGTGATAATCTGATTTTAGAATCTTTGGAACAGAAGATTTCAAGGATCTCCAAAGTATCTTACAGACAAAAATGAGAGTCATTTACTTAAGGGGTGGAACAATGTAAGAACCAATTCATGAAGAGGTCATGTTACCACTATTTATGTTCATAACTACGTAGTTTCACACTAAATGATTCTTCAAAGGAACCAAATATGGGATTGAGTTAACACCTCTAGAATGCAATGGCAGTTGTGAGTCTAATTCCCTTCACCACCAGTGAATCCCAGCACAAATTCCAATGATGGAAATTCCACTCAGGAAAGTGTTCAGAAAAAGCTCTCTGGACTATAACCCATTCCAGACAACAGATTATCACTATCAGTTGTCTCCTCCCATCCCTCTATCCAAGGTTATTCTCAATATGGAAGTTCAACTTCCTTGGTTTCCATCTCACTCTTCCATGAAATAAATAATATTAAAAAGTATATAAAAAGCTGTTTTCATCTTAAAAAGACATAAAAATCATCTTCCCAGGAGCCAAAAATCTGGAATTTCAATGAATAGTTTACCAAAACTTGCTAGCCCCAGAAGGACCAAAATGCAAATTGTCTCTGGTAGCACAGAAGGTGGAGTTTGGGATTTGTTTATATTTGATCTTAGGTTTTGACAACTGCTGCTAAAGTAAAACAATAGTCTTGCATTAATTTTACACTTATTTGATAATATTCTAACCTCAAATCATTTCTTTTAAACTCCATTTCAATTTATAAAAAACCTAACACCCAAACCGCAAACAAACAGAAAAAATCACCGCAAAACAAAACCAACAAAAAACCACAGGAAAACCTAACAATGTCACTTTTTGTTCATGACAAAAAAAAACACCAAAGGCAGGCAGCCCAGTACTGCCTTGGGCACTCTGACAGGCCTCTTTTTGAATTCCAGTTTACATTCTCTTCTTGCAAGGAACTCCCTGTAACAAAAAGAACCAGCAATAAAAATAGATCTAGTTCATCTTTTGCTTCCCCCAACTTGCTCCGCCTGAGTGCTGCACTCAAAGCAGTGCTCTGCTGAGTGCTCTAAAGCTCTCTGTAGTGCTCTGCTACAACTACCAACCTGCATGTCAACAGACTAAACACAGACACAAGTTCTAAATTCCAGTATTTCTATTGGAAACGTTCATAGGAAGCCTCATCCAACTGTGGATGGACCAGTCAGTCACTTACAGGACCATGCGAACTTTAGGGAAAGGAACCACCCAAAGTCCTGCTCTTAAATCTACAGGGAGTCTCCTTTAAAGTCATTACTACTTTGTTTCTTTTTCACCTGAATGACACTCAAATTGAAAGTTCTTTACAGCAATGTCTGTATCCAGGTTAACTGCTGATTGCAGATGCACTAAGCTTTGAGCAAAAGTTAACACTCATTAACAAGATTACAGGTTGTGATTGAGAACAACCAGAAAACAAACCACCTTGGAAATGCTTGGGACTGAGAATGAAGTTAAAACTACTCCCTTAAACAGTCTCACACACACACACCCCTTTAACATCAACGTTTGGACTCTGTTCAAAGTGCAATCTCAGTTACTGGCATAGCAGCCCTACTCTTAAAGCAGCAGAGTAAGAGAGAGTTAATTGCAACAAGTGCTTCACCAAATTCTTAAATGCTTCAAATGCTGAAATATTAAATGTTTCAGTAGTATTGGGTATCTAAATCGAGTCTCTCAAGGACTCTTTAAAAAGAACAACCACTCGAATTCATCTATAAATTCAAGGAAAACTCTAAGCATAGCTAGTGAATGAAAATAATTTGTTAGAATCACTAGAAAAAACCCTCCCTAAGAAAGTTTCAGTTTAGCAGTTAATTCCAACCTGCAGTTAAAAAGGCACTAGCTGTCAGTCAGTTTTCTCACCCAACTCTATCATGAAAAGAAAAACTGACAGATCACAGGAGCTCGCCTTTGTAAACCAATTCGGGAACTTTCATGCTTCTTATTTGTTAGGTTAAAGGTTAAATTGCTGACCTCTGCCCTCCTGCTTAGCAGCCTTTCCCTTTTTCTGTAAAGCTTTATTTTGGGGCTGTATTTACATGGATTAGTCTCTTTTCACGCTAAGAAGGAATCTGTTCACAGCCAAAGCCTTAGTTCTGGTTGTACAAAAAGCAGTCACAATTATTCAGCAGCAGACAATGACCATATTGTGGATTTACAAAAAAACCACCTCAGCCATGGCAAGTTCTGTCCTTGCTGCACAAAACAATAGAAGAAAAATCTTATCAAGCATTCAAGAGAAAGCAAACAAAGCAGGCCCACTGTGAACTTGATGAAGATGTCAAGCTCCTTTAAAAAAATATAAATCAACAAAAGAGTTTAAAGTCTTGTGAGTGAGACTTTCTGTGCTGAATTTTTCTGTCTAGTTAAACAGTGCCAGCATAGCAATATACTGCAGATTAGTAAATACTTGTGAAATAGGAAAGACTGTAGACAGAAGTAGTTAAAGCATGAAGCAAAAAGGCCAAATAGGTCTCTTCCCACAAATAGCTCACGGGAACAGAGAAACACTCAGTTATACTTGGTATTACTGGTTTAGGAGTTTATTAAATCAAGTACTATCCAATATGAACACGCTTAAAAATGTGTTAGATAAAATCTACAATGACTTGCAAAATGACAGATTCTAATATTTTTTTCATAAGGTGAGTTTCTCTCTAAATTGATTTCTGTATTTCATTTATACTGTAAAAACTAAACTCTGAACTGTCTTCACAGAAAACAGCTCAAACAGTTCTACTGACTTACCCAGACACTGCAGTCCCAGTAAGCTCTTTGTTAAAATCTTCCACCTTGTTTGTACTTAGAAGCAAAGCAATCAAATGGAAACAGAAAAACAAAGCAGCAGCTTAGGAGAATTACAATTCCCAAATACCACCTACCTACTTAGGTTTGGTTACTTTTCCAATCCTGCTTTAGGAAATTCAGTGTAGCAACACAACACTGTAAAGATGGGATAGGAAAACTCGTGATATGGGAATTCCAGCCCCTTCAACAGAAAGCCCTTATTTAATGGAAAGAGACATGAATTCTGTACTTCCTTTGATATTTCTAAACTTCAGCATTTTATCTATTTCTTAATACAGAATGGACAGATTGGAACTAATAAAATGCTTTCATCTTAAAAAAATAAAGGCTGCTCTGAGAGGTGCACAGAGAAGGTTTACAAACCTTTGAATGACCAACTCTTAACCTAATCCTAGTCCAGTAACTTTGCTTATGTTCAAGAAAACCCTTCATCAATAGAGAGGCACTGCTCTGCTGTGTAATATTATAATCGATGACAAAAGATAATGGCAAGGAGCAGCAGTGTGTCTCTTGCAGAGACAGAAAGCTGCTAGTTCTCTCTACCTGTGAAAGTCCTACCACAGAAACCACAGTGACAACTGTAGAATAATTTTAGGGCCCAAGTACATCATGACTTCTCCCAGTAGAGTTAAGGACTTAGATTAGTTTAAGTTATACATTTGTGATCTACTGGGAAGGGGGGGAGGGAGGGAAAGAGCTATTACAACCCAAGGCTAGAACATGAAAAGTAAAGAAGGAAGTACTTAAACTACTCACAAGCTTCTAGTAGGAACAAGATTAGTAGTACATGCTACTCTAGGAGCCAATTCAAATGCAAATTTCATCCTTTCACTCAAACAATGATAAACTACCTCAGAGTTAATAGTTTCCTTCTAAGATTCATCTCCCTTTTCAACTTAGTGGTATGTTTTCGAGAAAAGAAAGAAGCACATGGAGAGTCTTACAGCAAGACCTTTTAAATTCTGTCATAAAAGAAGTAGCATAAACTACATTTCCTTTCCTAATCCAGTGAACATTTGTTAAACTCTAACACACTTACACTTTGTCCATGCGGTCGCATTTAGACTTCTAACTTACCATGGTTTTTTAAAAAACACTGAGAAAGAAATCCTTTAGCTGCACTAAACCATTTCAGCTTTTTCCTTGAACACACAGCAAGAATTTATGCTACACTCACAAAAAGATGAAAGATGAGGTCCTTGGAGAGAAAGGCCTTTTGGCACACTACATGGTAAAGCTACAGATTTGACATACTTTTATAATGTCTGCTTTGGCAAGAACACAAAAACCCCACACAAAAGCATGGTACGTCCTCCCAGACAGGGGTGTAGGGGATGTTTTACTCTTGTGAGCATTTACTTTCAAATGCTCTTACTTCAGAGACTATTTTGATCGGTTACTTTAGACTAACAAATTCTCTTTTGCTATATGAACAGTTTGACAGTCAGACTACAATTCTCCTCACAGCCCTAACAAGAGAGAATCTTTGGCTGAGGTCCAGCAACAGCCTTAAATTTGTCACATCCTATTTTTGATGAATGATCTGCAGCAGTTTTAAGATCATAAAGTGCTTTGAAAGTTAAAAGAAAAATTTCACAAGTAGTAAGCTTTCGCTTTCTTTATGAAGGTATTTAACTATATTCTGCATCTCAAAAACCCACAAAACAATCTTCTGGCTGAGATTAAAAACATAGGAAACAGTTGCAATGCACTTTACTTGTCTACAATGTGTCAATAGCACAGAATTGGATCTCCAGAAGTGCTTAAGTGAGTTTAAGCTGTTTGGGTCTCTAAAAGAAACAATACAAGTTCTTTGTAATTTACTACCTCAGCTTCTGTGAAGTTTCACTATTACGAAATGCCATGACAAATATAAAAATCACAATCTTACAAAATGCTTTTTTCCTTCCTTTACCCAAAGATTAAAAATAGGAAAAGAAATCCAGTAAAATAGCAGTACTCCATACAAAGCTCTTATTTTGCTCTCAAATTATCCACGTCATGTAACAATTGCAATGATGAGAGAAGATCATGCACCAGAGACACAAAACTGACTAGTTTGAGCCAATATTTTCCCTAAAGTATTTCATTTTTACAATAAAACCATGGCTATTTTTCCCTCTTTTTCTGAAAGTAAATGTGTGGGAGCTGGTGAGAAGCATTAGACTTGCAAAGTTCCTATGCTTGACATACTTATACCTGACACACACAACACGGATTTCTCACTAGATAAATTGCATGTACTGTCACTGTAAAAACACAGACTCCGTTCTTTCTATTCTAGTTTGCAGTTTCTCACTTTTGGTGAGAAGGCTCCAGGCTCCAGAGCACGGCATGCCTACAAAGAGAAAATCAGGGGAGAGGAGGCCTCAAGGATGAACAAGGAGCTGGACAAACTAAACACAAACAGGGAGCTTCCAGAGGGTGGAAGCAGGGAAACACGGCCTGGAAGGAATGCAGAGGAACTGTCAGAACAGCCAGGCATCAGGTTAGGAAAGCTAAAGCCCTGCCAGAAGTAAATCTGGCCAAGGACAACAAGGACAACAAGAAAAGCTTTTACATGTACGCTGGCAATAAAAGAAAGAACAGGGAAAATATGTGTCCCCTCAGAAAGGGGAATTCCCAGCTTCCATAGAAACCTCAATCATTAGGCAAAAAAAAGGTTTGGTGTTGTCTTCTCCTAAGGAAATATATTTTAATAAGAAATAATCATCTTCATTTGGCCAGTCAGAGTTGCAGCTATCCTGCTTCACAGTTCTCAAAAAAAGGGCATCACATTTACTTAAGTAAGAAAAATCAGTAAGTTTCCAAGTAAGACATGAATTCAACAAAGAAAAACACAAAAACCACCTTTAAGTACACCTGAATGCTAGAATTGTATAATGTACCAAAGACCTCATGTGCCAAAAATACACAATGCACAGATGATTATTATTTCTCAACAATCTCGAGGGGAAAGGACAGTGAGAGCACAGTAAGCTGATCCAGTGATCACTTCCACTCTCAGTTCACACATTTCACTGTGGTTTGGCAAAGTTCTGCCTGGACTGGAATAAAACAATGTTTGCTTTTTCAACTTCTTCGGTTTCAATGAAATTTTTCTCTTTGTACCTTATTAAGCATACAAACTATTCCCCAGATGATCCTGAAGCTTACATTTCTATGAATCAAATCTTAGGATCATAGGATAATTGAGGCAGGAAGGGACCTCGGGAGGTCTCTAGTCCAATCTCCTGCTTAAAGACAGGCCAGGTGTGAGGTCAGACCAGGTTCTTCAAGGTTTTGAAGCACTTCAGTCTCGGAAATCTCACAGGATGGAGACACACAACATCTCTCGAGTGACCTGGTCTAATACTTGACTCCTCAAGGTGAACAGCTTCCCAGTGCTCACTCAGAATGTCTCTTCATTCAGCCTGTCACTGCGACCTGTCCTCCTGTCACGCAGCACTTGGCGAGCCTGGATGCCTCACCTCGATGAACTCCACAGGAATGGAAAGCGGCTGCTCAGGCTCCCTGGAGCCTCCTCCAGGCTCGACCAGCCCAGCACTCTTGACTCCTCACACTGAAGTGCTCCAGCTCCCTCACCATCTTTGTGGCCCTCATTGAACTTGGCTCAGTTTATTGATGTCTTTCTTGGAATCCCTTCTGCCTTTGACTGTGAACTTTGAAATATATCGAAGCTTCAAATTTCAGTTGATACTTCACAGTCACATGGCAAACATCCTTTGCTACTTTCTCACTTTTCCTCTTCCAGTTTGCTCCCCATGCCACCAGGGCTGGGGGAGAGGCGGCGGTGTGGGGCTGAGCTGCCAGCTGGGGTTAATCCACGACAGCTTTTTAAATCTTTGAATAACAAAACAGAGTCAAGTTTTACCATCCCACCAGCCAGACAATCCCCCACATTAGAACAGTTACAGCTTTGGAGCAATTCTTTCTCCTCAAGACCAAGTCAGAAGACTGATATCAGAATTAAGAGCATTGTAAGTATCAATAGCACTATTATACTAGACACAGACTTCAAAAACATCTGTCTTAGTTAATTTTGGGATCAATTAAACGGGGAGAAATAATAAACCTGCTTGATAATTTGCTTCTTGTACAACTTTTATGCATTTTACTTTTCTCAACAGTAGCTGCTCCTTGCCATGTAACATCCATTCCCTGACTGCAAAGAAAGAAAGCTTAATGTATATTCTTAGGATTTTGCCATGGAACAGCCAGGTAAAAAAGGGACACAGACTACATGGAGGTTTCTAGGTCTGTATTTCTGGAATGGTGATTTGCCTGGCATACAGTACAACTGTTAAATACAGTTGACACTGCAGAGAACCAGACAACTTTCATTAGACCAGACGGAAAAAATATTTGGGTAGAGACAAATCTAAGGCTTCTAAGAATAAAGTATACCTCTTAAATATAAAAAAATTGGTTAGGAAAAATGCCTTAAAATATTCTTCAGAGAGAGTAACTTCGAAATATATGACAAGTAAAAACAATTATTAAAACACTTTTTTTACTCCCTAAAAAGAATTTTGGAAGATTTTGCACCTACAAGTGCATACAACAAACCTAAAAACACAACTAAGTGAAACTCCCACAGAATCAGTTGGTTTATAGAACAAAATGTATACTAAATTCTCCAATTAAAAACCTGTAAAGTAGTTTCCGTGCTTTTTAACCCACCTTCCCACAGCAGGGAATTAATCCCTCCAGGGGGATGCAAACAAACTTCAAAGAGAAGATTATACCCAGACACTAGTACTGTACAATGTAATGTTTATGGTCAAATTTGTTCAGATTTTCTGGCACTAGAATCCAGGTCAGATGTGCAGAAACAAAGACCAGTTATTAAAAGGGCTCCTGCAGTTACATCAAATAGTTGTGATGGCACAGAGCAGTAGGACAAGCCAAAACTGTATTCCAGTTACAACTCCTATGGAGGCTTTGGCAGGGAAGGAAGGAGTTGCAGCTTTTGACTTTCGCAGACTGTAACAAATACAGATATAAAAGGAGCTAAAGTAGCTTTCCAATCAATAAAATATAAAAATCCTTTCTATTGCTTCATTACACCATATCTGCAACACACATGATTGTTTCATAAAAGACAAAAGAAACAGTACTTCAGTATATGATGACTAATAATTATTTAATTTTGACAAATTTCCTTTTTGTACCATTCTAGAGACTGAACTCTCATAACAGCATCTTGAACTAAATTCTGACATTATGAATTTCAACCTTTGCTTTTCCTGCTTATTTGATCAGCTTCATCAGGTTAGATAAAAGTGCAATCAAAAATTTCCAAATGTACTTACATGTTGGTTTCAGCCATTATGGGACTTCTCTAACATGAACAGAGGAATACTTATTGAAAATAATATTACAGAAAAATACAGTGTAATTATGACTTGATAACAATGGTAAAAAAGAGTTAATCAACTCATAAGCTGCATCCATGCCTAATTTCCAGATAAAGTCATTTGATCAAAGTGAGAATTCTGGGAGCAGATAAAAATACTTCTGTAGACAAGTAAGAAAGAAGAAGTAAAAACAAAAAGAAAACATAAATTTCTCATTTTTAATCCAAACTGTAAAAGATTCCACAGAACCAGTAATTAAGATTAGAATAGTATATTACTAAATATACTTCATTATCTTGCCATCTATGGTTCTTAAGAATAGTTTTAGCCAATATAAAGGTAGAGCTACAGTGCAAAACAGTACCTTTCCCAATGCAACTGATTCCTGAGTGGGTCACTTCTGCATACACCTCAAAGGTAGTTTCTGGATTTTGTCTGAAACAAAGAAAGGTATATAGCACACTGAGAATTGGCTCTAAATGTACTTGCAATGAGGCAGTCAGAGAGGGTTCTCAGCATGCACACAGTACAATGACAACTAGAGAATCTCCATTTCCTGCTTTACAGACTTGGATGATTTCTCATCAGACCTTTGTAAGGTGCTAAATACAGAGATTTTTTTAAGGAAAAAGAAGTCCTGGAAACTTTTCACCAAACTGAAAAGTCACATTGTCAAACACTGAACAAACACCCAGATTCACATTTTCATTACTGTGACCCTTAAGTTCAACTTCATGACATCTGTTTGCCCAGGAAAAAGGAATAAAACAAAATAAGCTGCAGTCAAGAGGGGGCAAAGTCACTTTCTGCACACACCACTGAAAAACTTAAGAGGCTGTATTTAGGATGAAGACAGCATCCCTTATTAACATCTGTCAAAATATTTCTACCTCTTTGTCAAAGAAGGCCATGCTGGAGAATATTACAAGTGCACAAGGTTTGGTCCCATGAGACTCCAGAGTCTTAAATCCAGAAATTTGCCAGATTTAAGGAAATAAGTGTGATAGTTAAAAACCACACCAAAGTGAGCTACAAGATGTAAATGATGCTTGAGGAAAGAGATTTACTCTGCTCAAGAGTTATAAATATACCAGTAGTAAAAGTAAAAAGTTAATAGTATTACTTCAAAACAAACAAACAAACACACCATTTAGTGTATATTTTCAGTTCTTACTTATTTAACTCTCTATGTGATGCTCTGGAATTACATCTCATAGCAAGCATGTAAAGGCAGCAGGTGATTATATAAGAAAGAATATTTTGAGTTAATTCCTGACTAACAATTTTAGCTATTCCAGATATTTTTTATGATATTAAAGAAGCTGGTAATTGTTTAGCTATTGAAATAAGGATTTTGCAGGTCTGAACATGTGACACTTTATTCTTAGACTTTCTGGTTAAAATCAAGAATCAAAATTGCATAATTACTGTTCCAAATTTATGACTGCTTGTGTAGTGATAATATTGTCTCCTATGTGTTAATGCAAACTAACATTAGAAAATTGCTGTGGTATAATTTACTTGCGAATTTTGTAACTTCCTTACAGCTAAGGACGAAAATTATGATGAAACCCATAAATATATATGCTAGAATTCCTAACTGAATGATCATTTAAAAAATTAAACTCATCTTACCCAACATCTCAAACCAAACATATAAGCATGTCAAGGAGTTCAGTTTACTCTTCAGAGAATTTCTATTATTTTTAATCCTACTTTAACACCAAAAGGATTAAGGAAAACATTTCTAACCATACCACAGGCCCACTTAGCCTAACTCAAGTGGCTCTAAGCCAAACCCCACACCTATTTAAACTGACAGAAAAGCTACCACTGCTTTCAGTAGCACACGATTACACTCCTCAGTTTTACAGAGCACCTCTCAGGAGCAACAATGGTTCACAACTCAATTAATGGTAATTTAATTTGCCACCAGTTCCCAACTGATTTGTCTTAAGTAGCTGGTTTTTTTCAGAAAACTACACTCATAAGTTATAAGAAATCCAAAGTCAGCTATTATTGTGCAATATAAACCAAACTTGCATAATTCTCACTGTGCTACTCAAGTTGCAGCACATAATCTGCAAATACTGGGGTTTAGCTACATTCCAACAGTCACAGTACGGGGTGAGGATGGAATGATACCCACAGAGCACCAGAAAGGTATTTTTCCTTTCACACACATTGCTGGGCAGCCTTATCATACCCTCCTTGTTTGTGTCTTTATTTTTAGCACCCTGTTTCCTTAATTAAAAGTTTATAAACTTTATATTTTTACAGCTAATGGTTAAAACAACAAACACCTTTTTAGTATTATGTTAGAACCCATGTTCAAGTTCTTAAGTGAAAGCACTGTGTAACACAGCTGGCAGGAGCACAGACTATATTCCAAAACTTTCAGACAAAAAGACATCACATTTTGTATTTTAATTTTCCATGACAAACGTCCATTTATTTCTATGAACAGTGAAATTAAAGTAGCCTTCCCAAGTGAGAAACTCAGTATTAAAGGCTGCATTCAACAGCCAACACCTCAGTATGAGAATGAAGCCATTGTTGGATTGTGGATATTTTATAACTTTTCAAAGGCATTAAGGAAACAAGTCACTATGAGACTTCATACAGTTTGCAAATACAGCATAAACATGATCATAAAATGTGTATTCTGTAGTCCAATGTCAGCTGTGCATCACACTGAAACCCCAAGCCCTGCAATCCTCCACAGCACAAGAGCCTTGAACACACACCCTGCCCCCAAAACTCACTTACAGATTCCACTTATGAAGTGAACAATGAGATGCAATTAAAAAATAAACATAGGACACAGAGGTACAAAAATACATAGTACCCCACTTATTTGAGAACTAGGTAATTTCAGAAGGAAATGTAATACTTCTTTGTAAACACAAACTTAGGAGAAAATAATACTTCTGTGATAAATGCTACTTGTATGAATTACTTCAAATCTCTGATGTAGAAATAACATCAAAGCAATCAATACAAAATTTAAATAAGATATTTCAAATCAGATATTTATGTACTCTTTATGACTTAAAATTGTAGTTTTTACCAAAGTGTAAGAGATTTATGCAGAATAAAATTAAATGAAGCCCTTTTCCAAAGGTGGATGACTGGAAGTACATACTTTACATATCTACAGTCTATTTCAATTCTGTCAGGAGCATTTTTTGGACACATAGGATAATGCAGGAGCACTTATGACAGAAAGTATCATTCTGCTTAAGAGCTGTGGCATAAAAGAGGAGTCTGGCATTGCCTGATTAGTTGTCTTGTAACAAGGCTTAGTTGCACAGCTCTTGCAGAAAATAAATTATTAGCAGAAACCTGAAATCACTAATTCAACTCAGAAACTACAACTGAAGCCTTGATTAATTTCCATATATTTAACTTTTTTCCCTGGTACTTCCTAGGTGGATAATATTTCATCTTAGTATATAACAAACATTATGTTAAATCTCTGAAAGCTTTCCCAGATGTACACTGGGCCTCCACTGTGTCAGCAGTGAAACAGAACCACCCCTGGAAAGGGACACGCCAGCTGTTTTTACAGCGGAATGCCATTCTGCTGAACAGATTGATATTGACACATTATTTAAGATAAATAAATAAGAAATCCTTCCTGTCTTGTAAGGTGGAGTACAAAGGCTCCCGAGCAGTGACAGCAGCTGGTTAACAAGGCTCCTACCCTACCTCACCTGGCTGGCACAGAGTGCCTGGCACGTTCCCTGAGACGTGCCCCGACAGAGGATTAACCCAGCACTGTAACCCAACGCTCAGTTTAGCTTTTTTTTTGCCTGCAGCTATACAGAAGCCAAAAGCTTACAGGACCGCTGGCAATTCCTTGATTTCTTTCACTTCAGTCTGATGCAGCTACTGATACTTTTCTCTAAGCAATCTTTCACTCAAATGACTCATTATTACACACCCATCAGAAATCTAACTGACAGATATGCCCAGGTTCCAGGCAGAGTCTTATCACAGTGTGTGCAAGGGATCCTGTGCCAAGCAGTTTAATATCCCTCACAGTTATCCATCTACTGCAAGAAGCAAGAGATTTGACTACTGGATGTTTACTGAGGCTCCAGCACATACTGGTGACACCCCTAAAGGAGATGTGCCTTGCCCTACCCAGTTACCAAACAGTTCTCTCATCCACACTCCCAACCTGTCATAATAAGGAAGTTATTTACCAACTTTAAAGTCTTTGCTGGATTAAACATCCAGCTCAGAAAGGCAGACCAGAAAAGCCTCTTACCAGACAGGTTCTCTCACTCAGTATTTTAAGATTGTTTTGAAATTTTCTCTTTACACTACTCGGGCACAGGTCTGTCCAAAGTGGAAAAAAGCTGTTTATTAAGTGTTGCTCAAGGCAAAGTTGCTTAATCACTCAGTGGACAAAATGCTTTCTCACAAAGTCCAAGAATGAAAAGCAATGTTTACCTGGGTTTATTACCTCTGTTATTCTGATGATTGGGAAAGACATGGGTTTTATCTGCAGTCTTGAAAGACAAGTTCACACTGAAAGACTTTGTTCAGAAAAAGTCCTAAACTTCACTGGCTGCACTAAATATTTCTAACAGCTACATCTCCTTTCTAGCTGGAGCATCTCACCTGCCTGATGACATTCTCATTTAGCAAAGTCTACTCAAAGCCACTGAAGTCCAATCAGCAATCACAAACCAAAGATGGCAAACACAGCTTGTGGACTCTGTGCACACAAAATAAACTTGGTTTAAAGTGAGCATCAACCTTTTAACAGATTTAAGGTAAGGTCATCATAAGAAGTCATCTTGGATCATAATCTTGAAGTGATTCAAGCAAGAGGGACTGCTGCAGGGTCTGAAGGCACAAGTTAGAGATACAGCCTGTTCTGCTGCCAAAATACCTACAGTTTTCAATTCTACCTGTATTTGGCTGTAAGAGTTTAATCTGTTTCTCAGGCTTTCATTTCTCTCCAGCAACAGTTGAGAGCACATACTCCAAAAAGGTGCAAAACTCCTGCCCACAGTATGTTTAAGGAAGGAGGGTTCATTCCTTTCTGGAACCGACCAATTGCCACAGTGCTGTCATCTCAAACACTCATTATCTGCTTACATTTTCCTAAAACACCTGGCTGAAAAGACACGTTTTCATCTATCCAGCCTATGGGCTGAGGAAGATGTGTCATCACACAAACTATGTCCCCTCCAGTCTTGCATTCAAGTTAAACAAAAGAAGTGAAAAGTTAAAGCCCAATGTAATCCTGAAGAACACTGCGTTCAAGAAGGAAAAACAATTGCTCAACAGCACCTGCTGAAACTGCTGAATAAAACAGGATCTACCTGGGTCTCTCCACTCTATACCCCTTTCACACACAGGGATGTCAGCACTCCCTGCTTGGCAATAGCTTTATTACACCTCTACCTCTGTCCAAGGAACTGAATTTTCCTGGAATAGCATATGAACAAACTGAGACTTTTAATGTGACTACACCAACCATACCAGCAGGGCTTACCAATAAATCAACCAACAGTTTTATGAAGATTAAAAAAAAAAAAACAAACATTGAGGGCATGGATCTGCAGGCCCAGCACATCAA
>VZRX01012152.1:97230-141067 GCA_013398075.1 Notiomystis cincta
TGGCGGGACGGCCCCGCTCCCCTCAGGGAGATTTTGGCGGGAATCCCATGGCGGGACGGCCCCGCTCCCCTCAGGGAGATTTCGGCAGGACCGGCCGCGCTCCCCTCAGGCCTCCTCAGGCACCCGCTGCTCTCAGCGGCTGAAGAGCGGCCCGGAGTGACACAGAACAGCAGGGCCGGGCCAGGACTGACGGGGCCAAACCGCTTCAGCAGCTTGATCCCGAGCCCTGGATATCCGCTGATATCCAGGGCAGATGAGGAGTAGGGCTGCCCATCTTGGAAAGCCCCGTGCAGAGGGGAGCCATCCCCATGGGCACAGACCGAACTCTCAGGCAGGAACAGGTATTCGATGTCCAGGGACTGCAGAAGTCAAAGGAAAGAGGCAAGAGGAAGGAGAGTCAAAGGAAGGAGCAGTTGAGAGGGGTGCCCTGGCAAAGCTGTGACAGAACATTTTGCACTGTGGGCACAGACACCAAAGTGGCTAAAAGACAATAAAACATGACTAGAGAGAATCTCAAGACCAAGAAAAGTCATAAAGGGGACTGGAGACCTCTCAGAAATAGAATGCAGTCAGCTGAAAACACGTTTTATGACTGAAAAATTGCAGATAGACAGCTTTTGAAACATGTCGTGTTGGAGTTGGCAAACAGGAACAAGCAGGTACCCAACTATTTCATTAAACATGGTTTTCTGGAAGGTTTGGAGCATCTCTAGTGTAATTTAGCAATTTTTAACTTTTTAGAGTTGGGGATGCTCTACAGGGAGGAATGAAAGAATTGAAAATTTGTCTTAAAAAGGCCTCCAAAGTGCAAATCATTGTGGACACCAAGTGCTTGGCTGAAGAACCTAGTTATCTAGTTAGCTGAGATACTTTAATATCCCATTTGCTCCCCACAGAGACCGGGTAGGAAAAATCATACCACCCTCATTCAAGTAATAAATTTAAAACATGTTAAACACTATGCAAAAAGTCCTGGAAGATTTATTCACAGTTACAGTAAGTCAAAGATGTGTTTGGGGAGATGAGGAGGAGTGTTTCTACTACTAATTTGAGTACTTGAGGTGCTTCCACCACAGGCTTCCACCCACAGCCTCTGCCACAGGAGCCATGTGTAAGCTCAGACCTCAGTGTTCACCCTGCCTTGTTCTGTCGTGTGGATATACCTGTCCTCAGCCCCAAATCACTGTTTGATCTACAGTGCTGTTCCCTGTCTCATTCAGACATTCCTGTATCCATGTAAAGTAGCGTTGTAACCAAAATTACTGGGTTCAGACAGGGATGTTCTAACCCTTTAAACATAGGGGTGCACTAAGGGCTACACATATAATCATCAAATAGAGGTGAGTTTATAGCAATGTTAAAATCAGTTGCAAAAGCAAACAATCCCTCTGGTCAGTAATGAGTTAAAAAATAAGGAAGCTGGTAAATACAATGCTGATGCAGTGTAAAATAACAGTGTGGAAAACCCCCAGCATTTTAGAAATGGCTAACAGAACTTCTAACATTTCATCACTGTTACATTTCATCACATGTTCCTTTTTTGGAGCATGGATTGACATTAAATTTAAGAAGTGGAGCTACAGACTCACCATTTTAGTTTTGGTCAATTTTGTGCAGTAGCTTTTTAAAGATTTAAAGGTAAACCTATTAATATGAACAGATGTAGTAAATATTTCCTAGGGACATGTATGCAAAAGTAGTAGACTGGTTTATATTTCATAGTTTTTAGACTGGACATGCTAAGGAATAAAAGGCTGGGTGATTCAAATGAGCAATTTAAACCCTCTCCCAGAGAAAGTGAGTGGTTGGGAAGCTTACATTCACCCCAGTTTGGGGAAAGCAAGATGTAAAAGGTGGATTTCAAGAACTGAACTGGATAGCTGAGGTGGTGAATGAACTGATAGTGGCTGGTAACCATCAAATGTCAGAAAAAATAGTGTTTGGCAACTTCATTTAAATATGTCTCGGTGAACCGTCTATTTTGTAGGTGACTGATTTGTAATGAGCATATTTTCCTACCCTGGGGAAGAATTATAATGGCAGCCTCTGTTCATCGACTGTTTCTCAACCAGGATCTTGTGCAGGTGTATGCCTGAACTTTTGAGCAGGAGATATTACAGTCACATGGTGTGATAAGCATGAGATAATCCATTTGAAAAACAATATCATAGTGTATTTCAAGAAGAGGATTACCTACCTCAAATTCACAAAGAAGGATGAGTTCAATTAATAAAAATAAATGGGAGTGAGTATGGAAAATTGTAAGGTTTCCTCCTTGCTGAGGAAGACACACTTAATGGGTCTGGCAACATGTAAATTCAGTCTATGGAAACTCTGGTTTCAAAGACTGCCTAATAAAACAGGCGTGAACTTGTAAATCTGGTAATGCTAAGTCAGAGGAAACCAGAAAGGTGAGGATAGCATGAGTGTCCAGAATTTCTTCTAAAGGATAAAACAGATGCTAATATGGAATTTGTACTGTGCTTTCTAACTGTATTTTGTATATATGAAGCAAGCAAAGTCAGGAATATTCCAGAATTCAGGATACAGAACATGCTTGTACTCCCCAAATGCTGATAATAAAATAGGAGAATTCATTCAAAATTTGAACTGACTAGACACTGAATATTTAAATATTTGTTCAGATTGTGAAAACTATATTTTCTGTGGGGAAAAAAAAAAGAACTGGGGGAAAAATGTTAAACATGATGTAGTTATTCCTGTTCAAGTGCAGGAAATTTTTCTCTCTATCTGCCTAATAATATTTTATGTTCCAAGCTGTAGAACTTTTTTCCCCTTGCTTTACCTGGTGTATTTATATAAATAGTCTGCTCATTAGGTACCCCAAATCCCATTTTCTGGAGTTGCTGATGGCCCCCATGTCTGCAGCTGGCCCAATGGTTGATATAATTGTGTCCCAGTGACAGGGCAGCAGGGACAGCACAGCCCCCCAGGACAGCACAGCGTTCCAGCAATGCCTGCTGGCCTGGCCACGGAGCCCTGGGTGTGAGTGGCTCAGAATAGATGAGCTGATTAACTGTGAATCGCCCTCCCAGAAGAGATGAAGCATTAATAGCAAACAAAAGGGAAGCAGAAGGGAAACTTCAGGCAGAAGAAAATAATCCAGGAATTAAAAGCTTGGTGAAAGCCTTAGGATGCTTCCAGATTGACCTGAAAGTCTAAGTTCAATACCATAGAAATAGAGGTCTGATACTCTAGGATGCATTTGGTGAATGTGGCTGAACCTGTATTTTAATATGTAACACACCCACGGCAACAAATGTACATGAGAACACAGTTACTGTTTCTCCTCTTCTGGTGACAACCCTTCTGAAGCACAATGTAACCTGAATTTACTGGGGAGATTCTCCCTGCTACATTTCAGCCAATGGGAATGGCAAGGGAAAAATGCTGACTTTAGAAATCAATAGTAAAGCTTCATCTAAAAGGTTATGCCTTGGAAGAGAATATCCTGCTATCTGACCAATATTGATTATAATGTTCATGTACATTTTACTTAATTTCTCAGAGGATGAATATTAGTAAATCTCTACAGATGTTTATAAACCGATGAAAAGCTTATTAAAGATATTTTTTAGATGTGAAGCAGAAGTTATTTCATCAACCTTAATTTTGTAATTCTTGTTGTTATCAAAAAATGAGCCTCATGAGTTATGGATCAGGTCATTGCAAACAGCCTCCAGAAGTGTTCACATATGTTACTTGAGAAAAAAGCCTGTTCTTAATGCTCCCAGCCTGGGATTCATCAGGCATTGTTAGCTGGTTACCCTCAGAGACATTCACTTATGCCCTGAAACAAGAGAGATGTTTAAATCAGCCTAGGTACCTATTTGTGTGGATGCAAATGGGTTACATTGACTATGACATTTCCATTACAAGTTAAGAAACAACAATCTGTAATTGCACAGAGTGAAACAGATCTTTAGAAAATACGGAAGAAAACATTAAAAAAAAAATCTTCACCAAAATTCAATTATAAGAACATAACCAAAGAGTTAAATCAAGAGCATTCTGTCTCCAAAATTGGACACTAGAAGGTGTTTAAGGAAGACTCTAAGAATGTGAAAATATGTAGAATTCTCTTGCAGTCTTCAATAAATTAGTGTGTTTTCTCAGCCACAGATGCTGCTTCAAAATAATAGCTTTGGGGAACCAGGCTCTGGGCTCCACTTGGTTATCGAGCCAAGCCATTGACCACAACTCCATGCTGACTTCACTAATCAGAGTCTTGTTTTCTGTGTGCCTCAGCATGGTTTCCAGTTTCCATGATTTTCCCCAGCACAGAGGTGAGACTGATCATGTCTTCCCATCAGTGGGAACATCCCTGGGTTACCCTAACTCCTGAAATACAATGGATAGTGGCTCAGCAACATCATCCACCAGTTCTCTCGGGACCTGTGGATGCATCTCAGTCCCCATGAGCTTCTGTACCTTCAGGTTCTTTAGATGGTCTCAAACCCGATCTCCTCCCTCAGCTGGTGGCTCTTCATTCTCCCAGTCCCTGCCTTTGGCTCTGCAGTGTGGGCAGTGTGGCCAGAACATGTGCAGTGAATATCGAGGCAAAACCATCACTGAGTACCTCAGCCTTCTCCACGTCCTGGGGAACCAGGCCCCCATCTCCTTCCTGAAAGGACCCACTTTTTCCCTGTTCTTCCTATTCTGGATGTACCTACAGATGCTTTTCTTGGTGCCTCTGACATCCCTGTCCAGAACTAATTCTGTCAGGGCTTTAGCTTTCCTAACCCGATACCTGGCTGTTAAGACAATTTCCCTGTATTTCTCTCAGTCTACCTGTCCTTGCTTCTACCCTCTGCAGGCTTCCTCTTAAAAGCTAAGCAAGCAGCAAAATACCTTCCCTTTCAAGTGTTTGAAGTACCATACACTGAATGACCTTTTCATTTTCCATTCACAAAGAAATAAGAAATAACTATTCTTATTTCTGATACCTGTGATTATACCAATAGCTATAACTCAGGCCCATGAAATCCTTTAATGTAATGAGCCATGCTGGAGAGTCATTCCCCTAAAGAAAAGAGCTCAAGATGATTGACCTGAAATGGCCTCTTCCTTTTTTAGTGAAAGGAGATCTAAATATGGCAAACATTCCCTGTGCTACTATCTCTCAACAGACAATATCTTCCTCATCAGAATCTCTTATGATTAACAAGAATTGGTTATTTATTTTTAGGGAGAAACTAGAAAAATGTCTACGAGAACTATCTGGGTTTTGCCTTTAACGGGGTAGTATTTTTCTGTCAGAAAAATGGGGGGGGGTTCCCTTTATTGATTTCCATTGTTTGCATAAGAGAGAAGTAGCCAATTTGGAATCAAGAAGTCAGTGCTTAGAAAAGGATTGTGGTAAAAGAGTGGGCACCATTTGTTGGTTGTTTCATGTTTGGTGTAGCAGAGACCATTTTTATACTGTCTTCTGCCAGCATCTTCCCCATAACCACTTTCATTCTCACCTGCTGGATCTGCTTGCCTGTACCATCTAACACAGCCCTTCTCTAATTTCAGAAATTCTTTGTTATAAACATCTTAGGCTTTTACCTTCACCTTTGCCTCAGAGCACTCTCCAGCCATGAACAGCAGTTTTGCACCCAAAATATATCCAGCTCACCATGTGTGTTACCAAAGACACCAGGAGGTGGGCTAAAGAAAAAACATAGGAAAGGTAAAGAAAACTGTAGTGAAACACTCAAGTCTTTTGAAAAGCAGGAAATTCCCATCTTTCCAAGGGACAGACAAAGTTCTGCAGCATTGGTCCCAAATTTTCTTTTAATACAGTTCTACCTAGATGGAACAGGCTTTGCAGTGCTTATCCTCCTCCTCCTGCAGTCTACCAGAGCTAGCAGAACCCCTGTATTTTTGCTACCTGATACTGTCTCGCACATATTTCATTCTCCAAATTTTCACCCAAGCAGCTTTAAATTAACACTAGGTAGGCAATAACAGTAGGTTGCCTACTCAGTGGTTTGCTTTACATGGGGCTTATAGACCCCTCCTTGCATGTTGCAAAAATCATCTGGCCCTGGCTCCGGCTTCTCGGAATGGCTCTGCCTCTCCAGCACAAACACTGCCTGCCTGGTTCTTGCTCTGAAGCTGTTGAAGACGCTATTTCATCTGCCAATAATAAAGAAGCAACTGACCTAAGTTACTCTTCTCTGTTCACCTTGCTGTGATGGCAGAGTGCTGACTGTACCGTTATTGCTCTATGAAGTGAAGTCAGATTTATGAGACAAAATCTATGATGGTGTGATTCCAGCTAGACGAAAAAAAGCCCAGTATGAAAATAGTTATTCATATCTGTGATAGCCTTTGTCACAGAAAAGATAACCCTCCTGAGCTGAAAGGAATAAGATCACTGATGTAAATCAGACTGCTACATTCAAGTCCCTCTAAGTTACTAATGAGCCTGGAAGAACAAGGATTCTTAGGAGAAATCCAGAACAGCAAGACGTAAGTTGTTGGAGCAGAGGGAAGTACTTACTTCAGATGATACTAAACTCTCGTACAGTAGTGCCCAGCTTAAGCTGGTAGGAGCATGAAAGGGAGGGAAGGAAAAGGAAAGAGATAAAAAAAGAAGTAAG
Organism: Notiomystis cincta; assembly: GCA_013398075.1. Classification (NCBI taxonomy): domain Eukaryota; kingdom Metazoa; phylum Chordata; class Aves; order Passeriformes; family Notiomystidae; genus Notiomystis; species Notiomystis cincta. The sequence goes on from VZRX01012152.1 coordinate 103,842, forward strand.
AAAGGAAGGTGTGAACAAATGAATGAGTGAACAAAAGAACAAGGAATTTATAAAATACAGTGTTTCTAACTTGGTGATGTTTGTTATTTGAAACATGATGTTTTATTTTGTTGCACTCATTCTAGAAATAAGAATAATAAAATCTTGATATGAAGCATTGCTATGGGCAGTGTTATTTTCTTTGGGTTTTCCCCATCTCACAGAGTTTATGGGATCCTAATTTCACAGTTTCCAGTAGAAATTAAAAGAACTTTTTTGTATGAAATTAAAGCATATTTTGAGCCAGGCTTCAAATGCAATCAGTACAATCACCATAAATCAAAAGACCACTAGCAGTGTCAGCTTCACTGCCCTTCTAAGGAGGAATCGCTTATCCTTTCTGCCACAGGATGGGGGGAACATGATAACTATTGATGGCTCACTACTTATTAAGTTGTCATCAGACAACATGTTGTCATAAGCTATTATTTTTAAATTGTTATTAAGAAAACATCAAATGGCACTTCTGTAATGTAAGGTGGTTGTTTGAACAATGGGAAGGTATGTGTTGAAATCGAAATTGAACTATATAATGTTAAAATCAAGATTTAGTTCATGTTGCTATGTAGAAAATTGATCAAATATTCAAATTTCTGCAGTCTTCAACAGCATAACAGTGATTGAATAGTAGGGGTCTGAGTCTTACGTAATTTATACTCATTTTATGTGAGTGTCATGCCATATGATTGCTGAAGCATGACATTCCAACTTACCTTTCTGGAAACAGCTAGTGCTAGGCAGGCAGTAGCTGTTCTGAACTTAAATATAAAATGGAGTTGATGGCCTACGAATTTCTTTTACTGATTTTCCTGCTTTGATGTTCAGAAGACATCAGTAATGTTACCCCTGATTGATACTAGGGTAAGTTCCAGATCTGTCCATTCTTGTTTGTGCTCCCCTTTTGTCCAAGAAGTTCAAATAAGATGTGTCTGATGTCCTGTATCTGGTGGGGGAAGAAGCCTGGTAATATTAAGAATTCTGGAATTCTTGATTAACTTGAGGATTGTCTTTATTTTGTTATTGTTGTGTCTATAGTTTACTTAATTTTCTAAAACATGTAGCATTATTCTTCAGTGTCACAGTACAGGAGAGCTTTCTTCCCAAACTGTAGGCATTGTTTAAAAAAAAAAAAAGAGTGGTGCTTTATTTCTAGATGTTACTTTAATTAGTTCTTTAATGCTAGTGATCCCATTCCATTTTGGGGGGTAAAAACCAAACACAAACCAAAAGTGCACTTATCTGAACACGACACTTACTTTATACTTCACAAAAAGTCAATTTTATTTGTGCAATTACTGCAACTATACATGATCAAGATATAACGAGGTGATACCATGAGCTAGCAAATACCAACCTCCTCTGAATTCAATAGAGAAACTTTAAATAGGCAGTACTGAAGCCAGCAAATATGCTCCCTTGTTCTAAAATGGGGATTACATCCTGCTGGAAATGCTCTTTTGAGTCTAGTTCTGACACTTTTGTGGTATAATTTAAAATTATAAGGTGGGGATACCAGTATGCTCCTGTCCTGCTGCCTCTAAATGGAGCCGTCGTTAAATGTGGTTTGATTTGGTCCTGCTCTTACAGTTAATGAAGACTGGGTGGTATTTTACCAGGGTTAATGCTCTTGGTCCTTGTTATTAATTCCCCTGTAAGTACTCACCTTTTTCTAGACTTTCCAGTTAGTCCTGTAGGATGTTAAAAAATGTTTTGATACATATGTTAGTTGTTTTAATCGTAGAGCTATAAAGAACTAAGTCAAGAAAAGCCTCTCAAGTAATACACAGGAGTTAGTTTATAAAGTAAGTAAAGCTGAACCACTAAGTAATAGTGACCACAATATAATTAACTTCAACATCCTCAGGGGAGAGATTGTACAAAAAATGAGGAAGCTAGTTAAAAAGACCCTAAAGTCAGAAGTGAGGAAATTAAAATCCTTCGACTCAGCATGGAGGCTACTTGAGCAACCATAACAGGGTAGCAGAAGGCACGAATAATCCCAAACAAACACGGACTCTGACAAGCCAAAACAAACCATAGGGCTGCAGGAAGGTTCACCAAGATTCTACAGTCAAACATGTATTTTTCTGAAGGTAGAATTAAAACTTGTGAAGTCAATAGGGATAAAACACAGTGGCTAAGATACCCAGCGGAGATTAGAAGGATGACAGAGGATTTGAGGAGCAGATAGCCTGACATGAAAATAAGATTTTTTCAAGTATTAAGAAGCAGCAAGCCTGCAAGACTTGTTTTAAGTCCAGTGGGCTATTTGGTAGAAAAGTAAGAAAACTAATGAGAATACAGTGACACTGAAATGAAGGTAAATGACTTGCTTGCATTAGCATTTCCACACAGAATTTAGGGTAAAATAGATATACCAAATTTTCTCCTGTTATGTAATATAGGAGAGGTTTTGTCAAACACAGGAATTAAAAGATGTGCTGGAACAAAATCATAAATTAAATAGAAACAGGCTTCTAAGACTGGAAGGACATAAATAAATTCTAAGGGGATTTCAAACAGAAATTTCTGAACTACCAACAAGAACAGACAATCTGATTAAAATCAGTTGTACACGTAGTAAAGTAGAAAGCATTTATCCCCTAAAAGGTGTGAAGGGTGGTTCTGGAAATGTCAACACAGAGATCCGTATACATAAGAAATATAAACTAGTTAAAACAAAATTTCCCATCCCTAAAGTTAGAATGATGTGATCAGAATTCAGAGGCCTGTCCTGAAAGGACTTGCTTCTCCAGCCATCCAGTATAGTGACCTCAAACAAATCTACAAAGCTCTTTCAGTGCTTTAAAATGTACTCAATTCCAAACAAAAAGGGTCTCATGGGAAACAGGTAGTAGAATAAAAAGTAAATGTCAGGCATGCATGTGCTAGAGGTGTAGGGTTGTCTGGCCCGACCTGGCGTGTGCAGTAGTAAAGAACCAGGCCAGTCTGGGCTCACTGGCTGGCCTGTTATTAGGAGAAACAGACAGCCCTCATGGCCTGGGATCCTACCCCAAAAGGGGGGGATTAATCCCTCTCTGTAAGTGCCTTTTTCTCTCTACAGAGCTGGCAGCTCAGTGCAGTTGTAGGATATTAACTACTGCTAACTCCTACACATGTGAGGAGAAATGAGCCATGTCCCAACTGCCTGGAGCTAAGAGGGTTTTCCCTGGGGAGCATTCTGAGGATTCTGATAGGACTCATCATTTCTGGGAACAGGCCACTGGGTTAGATAGGCTGCTGATAGAGTGGGGCATTTAAATTCTCCTGGGTTGCTGGAGAAGACACTGTTTTTCACAATTAAGAAGATTGCATTTTGGACATTATCTAATGTTGCCCTTCTAGACTAAAATGTTTACAGAACCAGCAAAGTAACTGGCAAAATTCTGTGGTTTGTAAAGTGAACCCTTAGGAAACTGGTGTTTTTGCATGAATTTGGCTATCCATTAGATAACCAAAAACCTAAAGAAACCTAAGGATGTTATAAAGTGACCGGCAAAGAAACAGAAAATGGAAAAAACAGTAGTAAGTCTGGTAGTTTATTGAAATAAAGCATACCAAATTCTGAAAAACATTTGGGGAAAGGGAACCTGCAGTGTTTTTTGGGAGAGGACATGTTGCTGAAGTTTGCATAATTAATTTTCCATAACTGAGAGGTCCTGGCATTCAAATTAATTCTATTCCTTTGCCAAGATTATAATGCTACACTGTTGTGCTCAAAATTACATTCTGATACAGTTGAATATGCATCTATTTCTAGAGAATCTCTTCTGTTTCCAGTCCTTTGCTACCTTGTGCCAGAGTTGATGTAGCAGTTGTGCTGTTCAAACTGGGGTGCTGCACACTCGCATGAACACCAGGCAGTGTCCGGCTGTGGGAGGGGGACAGAGATCTAGAAGAGAATTGTGTTACATACTCACAAACCTCTCTAGGAGGTGAGTACCTCAGGTAGGCTCATCTGTGTACAGCACAGACTTCTGTGTTAAAGCTGAGAAATACCATCCCGATTTCTTCCGCCTTTACGTTCCATCATTCAGAATTTTTGACTGAATTCTAGACTTTGACGTCTTGTCTTTCTTGATTTCCCCGACCTTGTCTTTTCACGGTTCTTCGGTTGCTTCTCTAATAATTTCTTCACTTATCCTTCGTCCTGACATCACATCTCCAACTCTCTGAAGACATTTAGCGCAATTATATTTTTTGCTGCCTTCTCTTCCTTCCAATCCAATCTTATTTTGGTGTAATCTCACAGTCAAACAGATTCAGCTATCGTCCCTATATTCCCAATGGTCAGATCCACTTATTTATTCTGAAGCTGTCTTCTGTTTGAAGTGAAATCTCACTTTGTCTTCTTGCAATGTCTTCGTAGATACCTCATCATCATCTGCTGCTCAGAACGGGACTAACAGAATTCCTCTCCTCTCTCCTGCTCCGCAGTTTTCCCCCGCTCATTCCTTGATCACTATGTACATACTGCATGTCATTCAGCCTCTCACCATGTATGGTCAGTGCTTCTGGTTTGGAAATGTATTTAACTTGAAGAATGTCCGAAACACTTTACAGCCACGAAAAAAAAAAGCCCACAAAGGGTAGTTGAAATATCAAGCAAGCAGGAGAAAGTAATACATTGAGCAGCCCGACTATGGCAGCATTCTCACTAGAGCAAAGGCAGAGCACCAGCGAAGGAAAGGCGACCGTGTGCATTGCCCCCCGGGGTGCTGCGGCTGTGACCCGGAGGAGCCGCATCCAGACAGGAGAGGGAGTTCACTTGCCAGGGCCCATTCAATCGTGAGCTCCTCTGCGAAGCCTCCCAACATGGGGTCCAATTAGTGCTACTTGTATTGGGGAATATTTTTTACAGACCTGCTGAAAGCAACTGGAATAAGATTCTCAGATTAACTTTACACAGCTCCAGAGCCCTCGATCATTTTCATTCAAGGCAGATTTTGACTGCAGTCTGTAGGAGTTTTTGGCTAATGAAGGATCAGGTCCATCCTTTTGGCAATTTTTTATCATTACCTGGTTCCTATCCTGCTATCCACTTTCCAGTCTGTATTTTTATTACCTTTCCTAGAAATTAGGAATAGTAATGTTTACTACTTCTGTTAAGTGCTTATAGTTATATCAATAAAAACCAGGTAATATTTAATATCTAGAATTACCCACCTGCCACTGAACTAACAAAGCCCATATAAATCATTCCAAATGAGCACCTTGAGAGATGTCAAGTCCCAAGTTAAGCATTATAAATGCTAGAAAGATGCAGAACAGAAACTAAAAGGTCCATCAGCTAGACTTTTTATTAAAAAGAGAAAGGGTAATTATTCACAGGTATCAAATCATACTAGTATAAAAAAAGCAGAGGGAGAAATTGCTTAGTAGTCATTCAACCTTGAATTCGGGAGGGTTGTTGTCCCATGCTTATTGTCTTTTGATATGACTCAAATATGAACTACGGACAAGGAAAGAGAAAGAGAAGAAAATGAAGAAAACTAAGCTGAAATTAGCCTCCTGCTCAGAGGGCACTGGGTTATCTTGTCCATTTCTTATCCAAAGATAGTAAAAAATAAGCTTAAAAATGTGTGTAATTCTCAAATATATTTGAGCTAGAGCATATTAACTGTTAAGCTATCACTTATTTGTACTGACCACTGTTTAAAATACAGGAGAAAGCATTAGCATTGTAAAATGTTAATTGGTTATGTTGATTCCAGGAGCCAGGCAGACATCCTTTGTGCTGATCAACACTTAAAGCTGAAGTATATTGCTAAAGTAAATTATTAGGACAAAGCACAGTAAGATTTGTAAATAAGTAAAATGATGGATAAAATACAAGGAGGGGAAACATAAAAATACAAACCAGTATCTTCTGTTTAGGGACCGCTAGCTGTTCAAGCAAATAATGACTTTGCTCAGTGTGACTAAACGCAAGGACCACTGTCTGTATTTTATATCTGCGCGGAGTTGCTGGCTCGCATCAGACAAAGGCGTATCGCGCAAAACTATTTTAAGAGGAATTGCTCCTTGCCATGGAAATTCCTGCTAACCAGTGATTACTCACAAATACTCCATTGGGGAAACTGAAATCATTAAGTAAACAATTTAAAAGCTGAAGTAGAGAGTGCTGATTGCTCTAGCTCAGCTCACCAGGCTGCTCAGATACAGGACTCCTTGCCAGTGTAACAACATATTTGGAAATAACTGGAGTGCCCATTTTGTCCCTTGTAATGAGGTAGTGAGGCCAGAAGTGGTAACTGGTGGAAAGACAATGAGGACATGAACAGCTTCTGTTGCTAATCCGGGCATTGTCCCTACTCCGTGGGGATAGCAGAGGACTATAATCAGGATCTCGTACTACTGCAAAACATATTATTTAACAGATATTGTTTAACACAATGCCAACTACATTGATCTGCTATGAAACTAATACTTCGAATAAGTTTTAAAACCAAGTGCTTCCTACCTCTGCATTTCGGGATTTTATTTCCCTTTCCCCCCTTTTTCTGATCTCTGCCCTGCTGGTGGCTGAATAAAACAAAGAGTGTTTCCCTGTTCCTGGCGCAGTGCTCGCAGGAGTTCCTGCGTACCTGTGGCATTTGCATCCCCGCCTGGTCCCAGGGCAGTGTTTGGGCAGCCTGCCCCTGCCTGGGTCCGATGTCCCCGTGCCTGGCGGTCCCCTCGGAGCGGCGCGGAGGCTGCGGGGCCGGGGGTGCCGGCTGCCTGCAGGACCCGGGCGGACCAGGCTGGATTTAATGAGCGCGTCTTCACTGACAGATTCATTATTTGTGTTCGGTCGCTTCAAGTCAAAACTGATTAGTTACACTTACTGCAGCAAAGATTTAATGATTTTATTGTTTATCTTCAATTTATTTTGATTAACATCTCCGTTCTTTTCATTGCAAGTGCAATTAGGTGTAATATAACAGCGACTACTTTAATTTTGCTGAAATTAAGATGAATAAGTGACGGATTATGGCACTTTGTTTAACAAATAAATCATAGTTAAGAGGACTGTATTAGTAATAAATGAAAAAACAGGCAATCTAATTAAAATGCATGGAGCTGATTGTTCAAGTTTCTAGAAATGTAATGAATTTTCATCTTAGAAATCAACTAGATTTCGGTGTAGTACTTATGTATTGACAGTAAGATGACAGAAAGGCACATTATTTTGTAAATCATCTTAATTTCTTTTATTATATTGGTAGAAGGAAGTACAAGCAATGAAATGAAGATGCATATTTAAATTTTTTTAGGAGCTAGGATTATTTTGTCAGAAAACACTGCAATTAAGGTATGGTAAAAAAAGAGACTGAGGGACTGAAATGAGAGGAAAACTCATTAGTTCAATTCTCACATGTTCAGACTTCAGCATTTTCTGCAACAGATGAATATTCTCCAGGTCCCAGCCACAATTTTCTTTTAAGTTCATAAGATTCAATTCACTGCCACAGAGCAAAAGCCTCAAGACACGTAAGATGGAAGAAAGAGCTAACATGAAGAAAACTGAACTCAACAAACAGTGAGCAAATCAAGATTGCTCTATCCAAGCATCCCCAAATCATGGGGCAAGTAGCAGGGCAGCAATCCCGGAGCCAGCTTACTGTGGGGGTCGTATGGGCTTAACTTCTGATTGAGGAAAACCGAGAGGAAAACGAACCCTTCAGAATCAGAAACTTTATCCCTCTGATGTTTAAAAGACCTTGTATTTGACAGGACAGCTTTGAAGATAAAGACCGAAGCACTCTCCAGCTACAGGCTGTTCAGCACCCCACACTGCTGTCTGCAATGCACTTCACTTCAGTTTCGCACAGTTCACTCGTGGTAGAAAGGAGACGGGGGAGACATTTTTGAGTATATTGTGCTATATTTTTGATGCCACTGTATCTGGCCCAGGCTCTCTTTACAGAGCCTGGAAGAGTTGGGCTCTGTTCTACACATTTCCATTATCCCTCTTTCCCACCCCACCCTGGCCAGTTGCTCTTGGATGGCCAACATGTAAATTTGTGAGTTAAAACAAGCACTGCCATCCCTGGCTGCAGGGATGGGGCAGCTCTGAACCAAGAGGTTGGCACTGGAGATGAGCGAGGATGAGAAGGGACTGCTCCCTTTTCCTTAACGTGCAATATTCTTTTTTTGGGAGGGCTGTAGGAGGATTTTATTCCAGGGATTAAGGTTAAAGAAGACATAGACAGAGCAAGATATCCTCTATTAAGACCTTGTTTTGATTTTTTTTCCCCTATGTATTAGGGACTGGCGGGGGGGGAGAGGCGTGGCAAGGAGAGAAGAGAGGAGGAAACAGAGAATGCAATTCCTACGATCACAAAATCTGCAAAAGAGTACTTTGTTCTTCCTAAACTTTTAAGCCCTCTTCTTTTATTACTGTTTCCCCCTGTAACTGCTTTAAAACACTTCTTCAGATACTCAGAAAAAAGTCGGTATTGAAAGAAGTACTTATTAGGATTTAGTAGCAATTTTTGAGGGTTTTTTCCTACCTCATTTAGGGCTTTATCACTGTACACTCCTTGAAATACAAGAACTTCAGTGGCAATGCAAATTTGTTCCAGGCAAGGATCTTATCTTCCTCATAGCTTTAAAAGTGACCTAAAATTATATTTTAACAAATGTCTGCAAAAAGAGAAAATTGAAAAATAATTCCTATCCTATCGGTGTAGTGGGAAAAATCACTGAAGCCAGTTTTTTATTGGTGTAAAATAAATAAAGGGAAGGAGGAGGTGAAGTGAGCGTCTTCTAAGGCCTCCTTTCTTTGTCTCTGATTATACTGATCAGATCAACTCATTACATAAAATCAGGTAGCTCTTCCTAATTGTACAAAATCAAATAAATAGATAAATCTGTGTTCCTTTAACAAGGTAGTATATCAACTTATTTGCAAATGTTTCTGGGTGTCTCAGTCCCTCTTCTAATATTAGTTTTCAATATTTAATAAATAAATAGATGGTAGGTAAAGACAGAGCAAGAGGGGGAGATAGAGAAGAAATGATGCTAATGACCAAATCAACCTGTAAAAAGCAGCCCTGCTCTGACTGGAGCCCCCGTCATCAGCTGAGTGTCATGTAGGAGAGCCCGAGGAGCCGGGGGAGGCTGTGAGGGCTTGGTGAGCTGGAGACTGGCAGCATCATTGGTTTGAACGGGCCGTGATTGATTTGTCACCAGAGGCCCATTTGACTGGGCGAAAAGCCCTTCTGATCTCAGTCTCTCTCTGCCTCCTTACCTCTGCTGGCCCCTCTCCCTTCTCCTCGTTGGGAGGCTGGCACAGCAGCTGGGCAAGGGGGCTCCAGTTGGGGCTGACACACAGCTAAAGGGTTGAAGGTCACGGCTGCTGAAACTCTGTAAGGACTGACAGGGGACATCCAGCTCATCCTCCTTCTCACTTTCTGTCTTGCCTTTAGAACTCCAGAGGTTTCCAAAGCCCCCAGTACACATCCACACAAATACACCAGCACTCCATTCCCCAAGCAGAGACACAACCAAAGCCTCTCTCTGCCTCTCTCCTTCCCTCTGCCTCTGTCTCTCTCGCACACACTCACACACACACTCACGCACACACACACGCTCTCTCTCCCCACCCCTTCCACCTTCCTGTTATCTGTGGCTGGCAGAAACCTCTAGATCTACAAATATTAATTACAAAGGACAACGAAAGGTAAGAAGGCGTCAATTATCCAAAGGTGTCGTGATGTTATTTCAAGTCAATTGCAAATGTGTGAGGGGGAAGATTTCGCCCCAGTGATTCCTGTCTGCTTGGCTGATGGGGACCGGAGCTGATTCCCTCCCAGAACTGCTGCAGCTATGCCTTAAACCACACACTTTCCAGCAGGAGCCATCAGCATGGGCCTTTCTGAATTCTCTTTTTATTTCATTCATTAAGGGCATTAGGCAAGTTGGAATTTGTATGAAAAGGATCCTATGGGAATACTGTCTCCAGGGTAGGTATTTTCATGACTTTCCACATCCTGGGGCTCTCTCTGTATCTCTTCTCTTTCTCTTTCTCTTCTGTTAGATGGAGCTTTAAAGGAGGCTGCCCTCATCTTCCACCAAATCTGGGGAAAGGAAATATTTTGAGCTGCATATATTGAATGACAAAATATTTTATTTCTTTTATAAAGTGGAAGCTACTAAGAAATTGTGGGACCTTTCCTTCTTAATTTTGTTAATGGGCTTTGTTATTATCATTATTATTCCTATTCCTGTTTTCAGGTTTTTCTCACACAGGAGATTCTAATGACAATTGCCTTCATTATCCAAAAAGAAAGAGATAGCAGACTGGACAACAGCAAAATAATATTAATCAAACAAAGGCAGAGTTTAAATTAAAAGGTCTGTTGTGTTCTCATAAAAGCAGGACAATCTCAATACTCTAGCTCATTTCACTTGGCAAAAGAACGTGGCATCAGTTTTTTAACTTTAAAATAGTTTAATGAACATGAATGGAGAAATAATTTTTCTGTGTATTTAGCAGTCTATAAAGAAGAGAGAAGCTTTAACTTTGATCGCCACAATTAGTTCCCTGGGTATCTAGAGGGGAACAGGGCAGCCCTGGGAGCCTCAGTTCTTTAGATACAAAAGCATTTAGATCGCTTTAGAGCAGTTAATCCTGAGACTGGCTAGGGTCCCTTTTGTTTTCTAACTCCATTGTGGGTTTTGTTCAGTTTTTTCTATTCGCATGATTGACTGCCCAATGGATGCTAATTATCCAAATGTCGCTTCTGTCCTTTGAGTGACTTTCTATGTATTATGGGCAACTGTCATGCATTCTGTCATTCTATATCATATTACATGTATTATCATATGAAAATGGTACTCTGCATAAAGGAAGGTGTCTGAACCAGCAGATGCTGCTGATATTTAGAGGACTTGCCTAATTTGAATGGATTTTCTATAGAAAAATTGGTCAGAAAGCATATAGGGGAGAGTCAGAAATTGAAAGTTTATCAGGTAATTATTTTTGTCCTTTTACTGTTTACATGATAATGTACAAGGCATTAACTGTCTCTGCTTCTGAAATCTGCAGCCACCTTCCTCCTCCCGAACCAGGCAACCCATCTGTATTTATTAGAGTATGACAGCTTAAGCTAATTAAACTGATATCTGTCTAAAATAATAAGCCTAGAAAGTTAGAATAAACATTATGATTATAAGCAGAAAAGGCAGCTATACAAATGTAGCATCAGTGTTATATTTTAATGATAAACTAAAATTCCTGTATGAAAAGCACTGGATGTGGAATTATGAACAACAATAAAGTTCTGCAAAGAAATTTTTCACTAAATATTTTTTGCTTAGATCTTTATCTCTTTCCATGATATTAATAAGGCTGAGGGCTAACACAGCTGTGAACTTGAATATTTTTTATTTTATACATATGCGAATATATATTTAAGAGGATATCAAGGGAAAGGTTTTTACTGCAATTTTTCCACTAAAATAAACTTAACACACCTCAGTGTAATGTGCATGCCAACACTTAACAGGAATGCAAGATTTATAACGATAGAGCTTTTTAGATTTGCACTCTGGGGTCCATTGAATCCATAGGCACATCCAGAGTTTCCTATCCTGAAACGTTAGGATAGTGTTTTATATTTGCCATTCATATGAAATACTGTGGATATATAACACCAAAATTCATGATCTTGAGCTTCATCAAATATATGTGCAATAAGTTTCCATTGATGGTAAAGCTAAATCATGGGAAATATGTGCTTTAGGAAATAACACAAAGATGCCATAGAAAGCCTTGCTCTGCTGTATCAAGGTGCTTTGAAATTTTACATGATCAAATATACATGATCAAGCTGTGCTTGTTAGGGTACGAGGGGCTCCAAATGGTCAATGGCTATTGATCAGGCTGTTAAGTATTTGTTCACGATTCTTTATATCCCAAAAGGTTCAGGGAAATGAACAGTGAAAAATTGCATCAGAGTCCACCTTTGTTTGAGATTGATGTATCAAAACAGAGTATTCATTTGCCAAATCTATTGGAAAAAATGTGTGGTAAATTATGACATAAAGACTCCAAGTACAGAGTATTCCCCTTTTTGAAATTATCTTTGTAAAATTTTAAGTGCTAATTAAAAATGTAAAGACAGAGTCTTTGTAGAACATGAATGGTGAATTATTGATAAGAGCAGATTTACACAGCCAAAACAGAGATACAATCATAGCTTATCAGTTGATAACCTTTACATTTTACTTTATATTTTGCTTGTGCCAAAATTTTTTTAACTGAAGTTGCAATAAGAGTGATGGAGGAGAATCCATAAGGTGAAAATTGAAATTTCTTTTACTCTTAGAAAATAGCAAATCTTACTGGGATCAGTTACTATCTTTTACTAATTGAATACATATTACTCCTCATGAAGAACGCAAATTAATTGTGGTGGATTTTTAAAATTATAATGTCATTTGGCAAACATCTCAAAATATTTGAATAATAATTCTTTCTTCTTTCTTGAGATTTCTGCAGTATGTATTTCTACAAGTCCATCATATATATTCTTTATTTTTAAAATTATCTGTAAAGTTGGTTCCATAATTGAAAATATTACACATGTTGAAAGAGAATGCTGGTGTATAATTCTTGCAAAATCATACAAGGCATACTTTATTTGATTTCATAATACTATACATTACATAAATTCATAAGATCTTTCCTGAACACAGAAATCTCTGAAGAGAAACTTACTGCACACTAAAGACAACTACTGAACACAAAGAATTATTTCTGCAGATATTTGCCTCTAAGAAATGATAACATATGTCTGTGTCTGAATCTGCAAATAGATAGATGGTTACACACACATATGTTCATACACACACACAGCCTCATACTGTGATATATCTTATACATATTTATATAAACAAATTTACATACTGCATCTTTGGAAATCTCCAAACCAGCAATACGTATTTTGTGCCTCATCTTCAGATGGTAATTCCCTTAAAATTACTTAATATTTTCCAAATGAGAATTACATTGAAAAGAATCAGCCACGCTTATATAAAAAGTTTGCAAAGTATAAAATGGGCGAAATGTCCCGGATTGGTGGGAAATGCCCTCTCACCTTCTCGTGTCTGACCTGCCACTTAATTAATCTGCTCTTGTCTGGGAGCGGGCGGTGTGAGCGGGAGGCAGCACAGCAGCAGAGCCTCCAGCACTTGCAAAGTTCACCCTGCATTCAGCCTCTAAAGCAAAGCACCTCGCTGGAGTCCGTTTGTAATCTTGCACTGCCACTGTTCGCCTCGTACCTGACTCTCCTTGCTGGCAGTACTCGCACACGGGGTGCCCCGCGTGTCCCTGTCCCTGGGAGCCCCGCCTGTCCCCGCTCCCGGCTGTAGCGCGAAGTTTCTCTCCCGTTCCATACCTGCTCCAGGGCTGGGAAATGGTTCTGCAGAGCCAGGCGGTGGCATTCAGGTAGTCCAGAGAAGGGTTTGGAGTGACAAAATATTGACTGGATTTGGTATTCACTTATGAAGGATGACGTTAGTGCCACAAAAATCCCTGTGATGTACAGGGAATAGTTAATTAATTAAAGGACCTGCTAATTGCTACTTGAGGTACTGTGCAGAGCTGATGAAGAGTGCTTGGTGCAAGGTTAGGTTCTCAGTTTTGAGTGAACATTTTCATTTAAAAGATTTCTTTAAAGTACATCCTAATTTTTTTAATGTTTTTTCAGGTTACTGTATCTAGTTCAGACTCAAGTGTTCAATTGAGCTTCAATTAATTATAATATATAGTCAGGGTTCTTTAGCTGGGATAGATTGATGGAGAAGCTTTGTTTCATTTGGTGCAGGTGGCACTGTTTAATAAGCACAGGAGAGAGTGAATAATGTAGTGTTTGCAAAGAGAAATAAATGCAAAATAGAGAGGTGCAATTAGATCAGCTCAGAGAAATAAAGGATAAATATTAAATGGTCAGGTATCTTGCAAATATCAAATAAAACAGTAATAAGTATTCCAATTGAAAACTGCCATTTTAATTTATGAATATCTAAAAGCACTGCTTTAAAATAAATCTCGTGAGCAAGTCTTCTGCCTTCATTAGGCAGGCGCATTTCAATATCTGGAAAATACCAGACTGCTAATTTTTAAACTCTACACATTATTTTTCTGATACCGAAGTATAAATAGATTCTAAATTTAAAATACAAACTCAACGACTTCAAAAATTAATTTCTAAATTGTATTACAAAATACCTTAACCTTTGGCATTCTTTTTTTTTTATTTGGAGGTATGTTATATTGGGGAAGAAATTACCCCATGGAAAATTAATCTGTGAAAATTTGTAAATCATTATCAGTAATGTACTAGCCAATGAGAGGCTTCTCTGAATGCACTAAAGATGAAACAAAGTTCCAGAAGATTATGGAAAAGAACAACAAAATTATAGATTAAAAAAGTAAAAAAGCCCATGAAAATGAAAATCTTCTAATGGCACACAAAACCCTAAACCAAGAATATACTCCTGAAAATAACAAATAAGAAGAAAGGGAAGAAATGTTGACTAAAAAAAAAAAAAAGAAAAGAAAAAGGGATCTGAGTATCTGGTAGCTAAGAGGATAGTCCTGTAAGCTACTTAACAAAAGAATGTAAATGTATTAGGCATTTCTGCAACACTTCTGCATCTAAGAATTTCAGCTGTAGACAGATTTTCCACAGACGAGTCCCCCCTACTGCTAACCTCTTAAATATACCTATAAAATACAAAATGTTCCCAATCACCTCCAATAAAGGAAGCTTCCTTACATTAAATGCATCGAATATTTGTGTTAGAAATCTGAAGTGCTTTCTGATGTGGTTAAATCCACAAAGAAATGTGGTTGTAGAACAGAAAGGAATGTATTGAGCACATCACTCTGAATATTTGCAGATGGATACAGAGCTGGGGAAGTTTACTTATAAAGTATGGAATTAATCATATTCTTAGGCTCTGAATATTCAAAGGAGGCAATACTATTGGAGCCTTTTCTCTACAAACCTTGTTTTTGTTATGTAGCCGTGTTTACCAAATCCCTGATACACCCAATCAGGGCAGGCTCCCAAACCTCGCGGATTGGTCGATCCTGAACTTGTAAAATGTTTATGAGGGAGTGTTTGCCTGGTCCTGCAGCCCGGGGTGCCCCGCTGCCAGCATGGAGCTGCCGGGGCTGCTGCACGCACGGGGCTGCAGGGACGGCACAGGGGGAGCTGGGCAGCCACAGGCAACTCTCTCAGCTCAGCTCTGTCGTGTGTTTCGGCA
Organism: Notiomystis cincta; assembly: GCA_013398075.1. Taxonomy (NCBI): domain Eukaryota; kingdom Metazoa; phylum Chordata; class Aves; order Passeriformes; family Notiomystidae; genus Notiomystis; species Notiomystis cincta. The sequence goes on from VZRX01012152.1 coordinate 119,145, forward strand.
AAACAGCCTTCACCCACAAAAATAACCTTCCCCACTTTGTTAAAATAAAAATCTGTCCATTCACATTAAAAACACGTTCCTGCAAAGGACCTTGTTACACCTATTTGAGCTCTAACTGTAGAGCAGTAAGATTAGTCTGCAGTAAACAGATTAAAAAAATTAATAAGAAGCAGCTACACTACTAGATGCAAAAAAGAGACATTTTTGCAGTCTTTGCCGTGTTCTGTGCATGAATTTACTGAATTTCTAGTAATTACCACTTCATGTTTTCTAAAAGTTATTCTATTTACATTATTTATTATAGTAGATGCTTGTCAGGCAATCAGATCTAAGGACATCACCAAAAATGTATATTCCCCAAAATAAAACTCCAAAGCTATCTTAAATATACAGCTACTGACCTTCAGAATCGTGTTTTCTTTATCAATTCACTGTAATAAAAATGAACATTTTGTCATCACTTTGGGAAACTGTGCCAAACACCTTAAAACACATGTCACATGCCAACTTTACTTCATTTTTCTCCTCGGGGAATAGATACATCTGGAATCATAATCACAGATAAAAACCTTGACAAAATTGCACATGAGCCCAGCCCTTCTCTCCAACACCTACCTTTTCATAACATTTAATACAATATTAATATCGGTTACTAAAAAGGCTTCCAACCTTTACATTTCTGACATAACATGTTCAAACCCATATTTCACACTTCTTGTTCTGTTTTAAGTTCAGTGGATTTAACAGGACTCTGGAGAGAAGATCATGTGGTTGAAGATTTCCCTCCCTCTTTGACACCCGTAGAGGCAGTTTTGGAATTGTTTAAATAGCTGTGGCTATATAAACTGAAATATGTGAGACATTGGACATCTTATTTCTCTCTCACATCTATAGATACACACTTGTACTTTCCTCTGAAATCGATTGCTTGTACCAGTGAACAACAATTTCAGCACAACATCTGGGCAAAACCTTCGGAACATTTCCCTTTTAAACTGTATTATTTCTCTTTCCTGAAGATGCCTGGTTTACCAGACAAATAGAGTTAGCTAGTATATATAATAATATTGTTTGGTCTTTTTTATCTGTGATTGACAGATTTTCAAATCAAAATAAAACACATTCTTAGTTGATCATCTTCTTGAGAGTGCGCTCCTGTTTTAAGCTCGGTTTGCTTCTGAAGACAGACAGAGATCTTACTCCATCAGGGATAAATGGTGGAATTATAGATCCAACAGATCCCATACTCTGTGAAAGATGCTTGGCTTAATATTTAATAGCTAATTCCTGGACTAATGTTTTTACTTCATGCTTTTATCAAACACTCATCAGCTGGTATTGCAAAGAAAAAGAATAGGAAAACTTTGCAAATTTCCATTTATGATTGTGCTTGTAATTAATCCCATGCTGGAAGTACCTCGGGCAGCTCACTTTATGGCTTTGTTCGTGTCAGAATGGGGAGAGCAACCTCTTTTTGTTACATATTTAACAGCTTTGAAAGACATTTTTTTAAACAGCAAATGTACTAGACAGCTTTAAAGCAGAGGACATTAAATAGGGGCCAATTATTCATTCAGCAGCTCTACGTGCATCAGAAACATGCATACCACCAAATTTTCCTGAGACAAACCACTTACATTTCCCATGACTCAGACACCATTTCTGTACTAACTAGATAAGGATAGCAATCATTTACAAAAAGAAACAGATATAACGTTTCCTACCCTGGAACACTGAAAAAAATCTTTAAAAAGGTGTTCATTTACAATTTGGGGACAGCATTGGTGACAAGAAATGTCCTATTTTTAAATGGGATGGTGTTCCTTATTAAGATAATTTCATTATTCTCTTTCACTTTAAAATGACCCAAAGTGTCTAACTCAGTATATAAGAAGTGCAGAAGGTGATCCACGAATGGAGTAATAATTTGCCCGAACCATTTCAAGTCAGTCCAAGGAGCTGCTGGTGTGTCTGCAGCAACTCGGGGAGAGGAAGAGCTGAGCTGAGCTCCACTTGCTGACAGGAAGCAAACTGGCTCACATTTTAGGAGAACAACATCATTGCCTATAAAAATGAAGAAGAGACAAAATAAATAAAACCGGTTAATGTTGTAGTTAACTTGCAAATCAAGTAAATCTGTTGGTACAGTATTTTAGAAATAAACGATAACAGCATCACACCAAACACACATTTCTGAACATATACGCATTCTGATTTTGATTTAATGGTATCTCAGCGTCAACTATTGCTTCTTTTGCTGGTACACACTTCCTGATGCCTACTGTGAAGGGTGCCCATATTTACAACTGAGTAAGATGATTAATTACACCTTGTCAATCACGGTGCATGAAGACATAACACCACAGCAGACAATGAAGAAGATGCCTGAAGCTACAATTACATTTTAATTCATAGTTTATTGTATGTTCCCATATATTGCAGTCTAATAACCGTAGGGGCATCGAAAACATATGAGATATCAATCACTCTGCCCCCTGGTCTTTCATGTTTATATTAGTCCACAGTCTTTAAATTACCATAAGTAGTTACTTCTTTTCTAAGCTTTCTTCTCTTCTCTCTTACCTTTTGCTTCCATTTATCTTTTATTCTTAGTACCTTTATCCAACAGCTATAAGTATTTGATGGAAGTTTGTAGCTCACTTAAAATCTGTAACAGACAACCTGAAACCCAGCAATTAGCAAAGACAGCTTAGACTTGTGTTCCTTTGTTGAAGGAGGCGTTGAATCTTTTGTTCTGATTTAGTCACGGTAGCTGGGTGGAAGCTGGTACCTCATTATGTGGTTGGTCTGTTTGTCTGGTAGGTAGCAGATGGTACTGGAGATGACGTTACCAAGAGAGGCAGGGTAGAGAAACTCAAGACCTGTGATTTGTTCACCTGTCACCTATAACAAAATACAGGTTAAAAGACTTTATTATTAGCTGCACCTTTTTTTTAATGAAAAATCTCTCATTTCAAATGAGCCCGTGTTTCATTCTGAAGACGATTTTGCTCCAGCAATTTTTCTGTGGCTCATTATTTGAGGGTATCCTTGATTTTATTCTGAACAATGTAAATGTCATTCATGTGTCAGTGTGTACATTAGCAGCTTTATGTTTACATTCTGTTACTCTCCTTGTGTTTTGGTAGCAAGGGTTGGATGTCTTCTTGTGTTTGTATATCCATTAGAAGATAATCAGAGATACCCTGTGAACTGGAGGCCGTGCCATAGCTTTTCAGCGTGGTCTTGGTATTACTGGTTCCATCCACTGAGGCAGTTCTGTAACATAAATAATGTATTTAAATTCTGTTAAATACCTAAAATCTTTTTGATATTTAGCCATGTCAGAGTGTACAAACCCATGACCTTTCTTAACTGCAAAAAGTATGTAATCAATTCAGTGATAGGGACTTAATCTGGTATTAAAACATCTGAGGACAGCACGGTACACAGCTGTGAGCAAGGATACCTACAGCAAATTGCTTGAGCAAAGGTAAGCCAGTGCTGTCCCACCGTGGGGTCCGTGCTGTCCGGGAGCAATGTTCCACAGCTGCTCCTGGAGGCAAAGCTCCAGCGCAGACGGGGCTTGGAAACCTCCCGCAACTGTACGGAGGAAGGGAAAGATGATTTTATCAAGATAAATACTGTACAGAGCCATTAATGGTGCTGCAGAATTCTAATCTGAATTCAAACATGAACTTCCATTGTTTCCAAGGTCTGATTTTAGGACAGTCTTTGGATAGTTCCCACAGATGCCAAATTAGCTTGCATTCTGTATGGTTTCTTGAGGGGTCCTGTGGCTATTTCATATGCATTTCTACAAGAGACACTTTGTTCTCCTCTGTGACATGCAAATGTCTTTAACTACTCAGAGCAATCCCAACAGAAAGATGATAAAAAGCCTCAATTATTGTAAGAACGGAATGCATAAACCCAGCAAAGTTTGGCTATAAACATAAGAATTCCAATTTTAGCAAGGACAATCTTAACTGCACTACACCTGTAAGAGGCAAATCACCCTGTCAGAAAACAGCACCTGATGGGAATGTGCCGAGTGATGTAATAATTCATAGTCACGGGTGAGGCAGCGAGTCTCATGATCTCAGATGTGCATTCAGATTTACCTTCCGTTGTGCTACCTTTGCTAACATAATTAGAAGTGCAATATTTGACATCTTTAATACTAATTAGTCCTTCCTTACTACCCACCTCCTGGATAAATATTTAGACATCATGAACAGTCTCCCTGTGCACTCTTTGTCTTTCCTGGAGACTTTCTGAAGCTTTTCCTCAAGTTCAGAGACCTTCCTGGCCTGGTTTTCTTACGGTCTACTTGGACATGAGAGATATGAGAGGTCTTGGTTTGTGGAAGGCTCCACAAACTGGAGTGACTCAAGTTATTATATTCTAACAGTGAATATTTTTCATAACGAGGGTTGTTGCGTGCATTCAACTAGTCATAAATGTTTGGGGTATCCAGTATCTCGGAGTGGAAACAAACTCTTGAACGCCTCCTTCTCGTGCGCTGGAGGAGTCGTGCCCCGCAGCCCGTTCGGCGCGCCACGGCCCGACACGTCGCCGACGGTCACCGGGCGACAAAGGCCAAGCTCCCGCGGGCCGCGCCGCTTTAAGGACAGAGGGGGGCCGCGAGTGCCCGTCCCATCTGGTGCCCGTCCAACTCTTCCTCCTTCCCCTTGGCTTTTTCTTTTCCCAATGAGCTCCAGCGGGCTGGGGGAGGAGCGGGGGAAGGAGCAAACTTTGCCCCTGAGCTGCCGCCGCTGCCAGCCCTCTGGACTGTGAGTGCGTACGGTGGGCATCCGCCCCAGCCTCCCTGCAGCACCAGCCTGCTCTCCGCCTGCTGCAGCCTCCCTCTCCCTTGCTTTCCTCCTCTAAATTTCGCACAGTACGATGTAAGGGGCTTGTCGTAATTTTTTTTCTAATTCTTATTTATTTCTCACCGAAGATGGTTTAATTTTTTTTTTTATATATTTCTACTATTTATTAATCCCTCCCAACCGTAAGCGTGCCTAGCCTTCTGACAGCTGGGCCAGAGCATAAAGCCTGGGACTGCACCTGGGGCAATGAGCCCTGCACTGAAGAAGCCTCCTAGAGGGATGTGCCGGGGCCGCGCAACAGACTAGATCCAAGCCCCGAAGCTCACACCACCAGTTATCCCCTCTCCCTCATCCCCTTCGCCCGCCTTTTCTGCACCCCATCCCTTGAAACCTCGGATCAGTGCCTGCGCCGCGCTCCGGAGAGCTCTGCCGGGGGAAAAACCCGGTGCCCAAGGAGAGACGGGGCGGCCGTGCTAGATGCATGGGGGAGGGCTCCGGTTAATGCAAGTTCTGGGCTCCTGCAGGGACCCCGACAACTGTCAGCAGCAACAGCAACTCGGGCCCTCCTCCTCTGCTTCCTCAGCGATGCTTTTCCACAGTCTTTCCGGCTCGGAGATGCACGGGGTCATCGACGAGATGGATCGGAGAACCAAAAGCGAAGCACCGGCCATCAGCTCGGCTATAGACAGGGGAGAGACGGAAACGGTAGGAGCCGAAGGAATGGGAGAGTCATGCACCCCCCTAAACATACCAAACCCTTCACAGATACAGCTTTTCCCCTAAAATAACAGATCAGGGGGAAACGTATGCAAAATACTAAATCAGAAGAAAATTAAGCATAAAGGCACCCCAAAAGATTAAATGAAAGCGTGGGGAAAGGCATGAAACTGTTAATTATTAATAATATGCATAGTAATAGTAGCGCTTGGGTGAAATAACGGTGCTGCTCTTGCGAGAAAACAGATAGACCAGCCGTTTGGTAGCGTCCAAGAACTCCTTCCCTTCCCCCAGCCTGTCCGGCCTTCCAAAGTTTTTAGGAAGAGGCAAAGTGTGGTTTTATACCGATAACGTTTTGGCACAGCGAATTTTTTGTCTGCAGAATGGAAACACAAACATCAAAGAATCCAATTCTGTGTTATTTTTCAGGTAGGCTGCCTTCATGAAGATAGTCTTTATAGCATTTATTTAAGAAGAAAAAAGCCAAATACGAGTGTCTTTAAGTTACGGGGTTTTAAAAATAATTTTAATATGTGGGTTTGTAAACATGGCAAACAGAACTAGAAGATATGTCTCAGGGAGACGGATGGATGCGAATTTTTATAACTTTACCACATTTTATCTTGTCTGCTGATGCGTAGTCCTTGTGTATTAATACATCTAGATAATAAAAAGATGCATCCATCTCACTAGCATTAAGCTGGCAAAGTGGAAGAAAATTCCCAAGTGTCTTAAGTGATTGAACGATTTATGTATACTAATTTTTTTTGTTAAGAAATCGCAATTCTGAAGTGAAATGATCTCGTGCGTTGGTTAAATGCTGTCCTATAAACTGATACGGGCATATGCAAGGAAGATCCGTTCTCAGGTTTTCAAACTTCATCAGTATGTGTTCTTTCTTGTAATGTTATGTGAAATTTGCTTAAAGGTGACAGAGAGACTATTTAGTCTTGAAACACCGGCTGGAAAACGGCCTTTGTACTAGAAGGGTGGGATGCAATTTCTAATCTGAACGGTTTTAGTTTTCTTTTAAAAAGTTAATATTTCTCCGTACAGTTAAACAACATCCAATGATCTTTGCTGGAATAAATATTGTGGCGTGATACTTTTATATAATTATATATAATCTATACGGACACACGTGTGTATATAACAAATAGTGGGTTGGAATACTGGATCCTTGAATACCATTTCTAGATCTCAGAATATTTTTGTTACTGGAAAAGCAAAGTAGAAAAAAAAAATCGTTATTTCATTTAAAGTGGATTTACAAGAAACTACTTTGGTTATAAAACGATCCCTACTCGGAGTTCAGTTAATGCCTTAAAGAAACAAGCTACCGGTGACTAACACCAGTGGAGTGCCAGGGTTTTATTTGTGTGGAGTTCTCCTAGTGGGAATGATGCGGTGCAAACGGGAGTGCTCACAGCGATGGGATTTTGTGATCCCCGCAAGCACAGGATGAAAGCAATGGGTCTGGCATGTGCTGGAAAATCAGCCTCGGTTCCTTTCGATTTCCCCCGATTAGCTGTCTTTGCTTTTGCTTTGCGTGAGGATTTAAGGCTCTAGAGGAGGTAAAAGCAAACAAACAACTTCTCCCCCGCCCCGAACCAAAACAAACTGCGTGTTGGGCACAGCTGTAAGGAAACATTTCGGGTTCTCGTGCACAAGAACAGATCTGCCGTGGGCTTTTGTGCAAAGCGGGTAAGAGTAAGTTGGGACCGAAGTGGAAAGCAGCATATTGCAAGGTCTGCCCCAGACGCTGCTCCACCGAGCCTCCTCTCCCGAATGCTGTTTTAAGTTGTCTGCTGAAATAAATAAGCATGCTTAAACGGTTCCGATATTTCTCCCTCTTTCTTGTTCGGTAGAAGTTGACAGGATATGTATGAATTTGGGGTTTTTTGAGGGTTTCGATTGGATTGAGATTTGACACTAAACTATTAAATTATATAGGGCTTATATTTAGTTTTATTGCTTCCAAGTTTATCCCTGCATAATCTAATGTGCTCTGTTCGTTTTTACCTACTCTCATTCCTACACGTTTCTCACTATTTCGTTTTCCTGATAAATCATTCTGCACCTCGGATTTAGTAACGCTCATCTCCTCCGCAGCTTTATTTACTGATCTCTTTAGCGCTTTGGGTCACAGCAGATCGCGATCCGTGTTGTTTGGAACCAGCTTGCAGAGAGCTGTATCTGCAGCACTGTGACTACTGGGGGTTTGATCGTAATTCATTCGGAATTTTATAGCTAGGAAAATACACACACAGACACGCTCCACATACACGCACTCACAGAGCATTAACTATGCAGACACTCTCAGTATATCCATAATAATAAATTTTAAAATTAACTATCTGCGATTTGCCCTACTCTGTTATTATTGCGCCTGTTTATTGAACAGCATCTTTTCTTGGTCGGAGACTGGAAAATCCACCAGGAAAAAAAAAGTTCTGGGTCTGGTCCGGACGCCTCCCCTAAAAGCCAGGGTGGTTTTCTGTCTGTCTCGCCCGCTTCCCCGCCTCCTCCCGGGAAGGTGGGATGCGGCGGGACCCTGGGGACCGGGCGCGGGGGCCGGCCGGGGTGGCCGGCTTGGAGCCCCTGCTCCTCTGCCAGGAGAGCAGCAGCCCGGCCCCGGCCGGGCAGGGGGCGGGGGGAGCCCAGCCGTGCTCAAGAGTTTCTCCCTCTCGCTAACGGTCTGTAATTGTTTTCCCCCAGCAGACCATGCCTTCCATCAGCAGTGACAGGGCTGCCCTGTGCGCCGGCTGCGGGGGGAAAATCTCCGACCGTTATTACCTCCTGGCTGTGGACAAACAGTGGCACATGCGCTGCCTGAAGTGCTGTGAATGTAAACTCAACCTGGAGTCCGAGCTCACCTGCTTCAGCAAGGACGGCAGCATCTACTGCAAGGAGGACTATTACAGGTACAGCCTGCCCTCGGCCGCCAGCCGGGGACGGGGGCACTGCCCGCCGCTCCCCCCGCTGAGCAGACCCCGTCCTGACGAGACTGCCGAGGGGATCCGTGGGCACGCGGGGGGCAGGCTGTGAGCTCCTAAAACCTCCCCCTGGAGAGGGACACTCGTGGTGAAGATGAGTCCCGTGTTGCCGGGAGAGGGGCACCGCCTGGGCACAGCTTCCCCCCAGCCTGCTTTGGCTGCTGGGGCCTTCGCCAGGCGTGCCCTGCTCGGCCTGCTGTGCTGGGTGCGGGGCCGGGGCCGGCAGCGGGGCCGCTCCTCGCCCGCCGGCGGTGCCTCCTGCGGCCCGGGGGTGCGGGCGCGTTCGCAGGCCGGGGATCGGTGCCTTTTCCTGGTGGGGTCTGGCGGGGCAGGAGAGGAGCTGCGAGCTGGGAAACGGGACGGAGTGTCCCCGCGCTCCCGTCCCGGGATGCCGCCCGGCTTGCTCCGCAAACGTCCCGGCTTTGCGCGGCTGCCCCGGCCGAAGTGGCCGCCCCGGGGCTCGCAGCCTTTTGCCGCCCTTCGGGCAGAACCGACGAAGGACGGGGTGGGGGGAAATGCGCCTCTCACCGTCTCCTCTGGCCTTTCTGTTTTGCAGGAGGTTTTCGGTGCAGAGATGTGCGAGATGTCACCTGGGGATTTCTGCCTCCGAGATGGTCATGAGGGCCAGGGATTTGGTATATCACTTAAATTGCTTCACTTGCACCACTTGCAACAAGATGCTGACCACTGGCGATCACTTTGGCATGAAGGACAATCTGGTGTACTGCCGCCTCCATTTCGAGACTCTCATCCAGGGGGAGTACCAGGTGCATTTCAATCACTCGGATGTAGCCGCTGGGAAGGGCCCGGCTTTGGGAGCGGGCTCTGCCAACACTTTGGGACTGCCTTATTACAATGGCGTGGGGACTGTCCAGAAGGGGAGACCCAGGAAAAGAAAAAGCCCGGGGCCTGGAGCAGATCTGGCAGCCTACAATGCAGGTAAGAGACCCCCACCTTCCCCCAGAACAGTTCAAATGGTTTGTTTCTGTTCACTTCCAAAGGGGGATTTCCGTTTATTTTAGCTTAAACTGTTAATAATAGTTTAGCTGCAGCATAATTATTGAGATCAAGTGCTGTCAAACTGCAATTACAGAAGCTAATATGTTAGCATTTTTCACTTCAGCTGGAAATAAAATGTTTTGAAGCAAGGTCATCTGGTTAAGGGGGGGAAGAGGGGGGGTGTGCAGCCTGAAATAAAATCTGGAAACCAGAGATTCTAAGTTAGCACTTCAGAGACCGTGAATTTTCTTTAGTGGCTACACTCTAATGCTGCTGACGGGTGAATTGTTCTTCCCTGTCCTGAGCTCTTGCGCCCCAAAGTTTTGGAAGGAAAGAGAGAGAGGAAGTGGCCGTTTCCCAAGGGTGGGTGCAGGGCTGGCTGTGCCCGGGCAGGGGCCGCGGGCAGCAGGTGTCTGCGGGCAGCACAGAGCCTGCTCGCACGGGGGCAAGTTCCGCTGGAGTTTGTTCGTGAGACGGGACTCGAGAAGAGTCGGGAAACTCGCAGCATCCCCTCGGCAGCCCATCGCTGCCCCGCGGCACAGCCCCTGCCCCTGAACTGAGCCCAGCAGCAGGAGGAACGGGAGCGAACCTGGCAGCAGCCGGGGCTCTCTGTACCCAGCAGCAAACTTTCCGACGTGTTTCCTCGTTTAACCTCCCCACCGCCACAGCACCGTAATTTTACAGGCCAAGGAATTCGAGCAATCTCCTGCCCACTCCCTCACCCCTCCACCCCCATCCCCGCTCCCCTCTTCCCCTCGCTCCACTTCTCCGTGTAGCTGCCACTAGAACGGCTGCCATCCCCGGGGCTTCCTGCGCTGCTGCTTGTATGCAACGAGGAAAAAATGCTTGGACAAAACAAAATTCTTAGATGTTGGTTTTATTCGAGGACTTGGAGGCGGAGGTGGGCTTCCCCCCAGCCCTGCGTTTCCCGAGCCGGGCGCTCGGGCCGTCCCGCCAGACCCCGGGCACCGAACTCGTTTGCCTGCGTCGTTCTGTGGTCGGTGCCCTCTGTGCTTCTCCGCCCGTCCCAGCCTGTTTTCTCTTCTAACCTACCTGGGTCGGACGTGTCCCGTGGGGGGCAGATTTGCCTTTACCACGTTCTTCTTTCCCGGAGAGGGCGGTTGGTAAAGGCCAAGTTTGCTGCGGTTTGTTTCGAGCCGCATTTCTGCGTGCCCCGACAGCTGCGGGCTGCGCCGGGCGGCCGCCGCTCCGCCTGCGCGGCGAGGAGGAGGAGGAACGGGGGAGGAAGGCGCGGGGGAGAGACCGAGAAGTGCAGGGGTGGCGAGGGGCTCGTGCTTCGGGCCGGGGGAGGCAGCCCGGGAATGGGAGGCTACGGGTATTTTGCGCCTAAAGGGAGTAACAATAGCGATGAAACGGGGCGGTTTGCACTGAAAATGGCAGGGAGAAAAGGCGCATCTCTAACCGGCAAACGCACCTCGGGAACAAAATTGCCAGCTATTATTGGTTGAACTAATTGCTGAATAATTTGGAAATAGTGCAAAAAGCAGTAATAGTCCCAGTGGTGAAGGTTGATGAAAGGTGGATGTAGTGTTCTCGCGAGTAACAGTTCAGCTTTAAAACATGCATCAAATATGCATCTTTCCCGTTAAAAAAGGTCTCCTTTTCGGAGGGATTAGCTTTTAATTGTCCTTCCGCTGTCTCCCTGTGCAGGGCAGATGTTCAGATTCAAAGGACCTGTAAACTGAATCAGCGGCATCTGTCCTGGATGAGAGTACAGCCTGAGAAAGTCTCACTACTCCCTGACTTCCTAAATAAACCGCTTTAACTGCATTTTGAAAAATTCGTTTACAAAATAATTGCCGTGCGGCTTTTTTGTCTTTCAATCGTTGTTTAGAGCCTGCAACTGAAACTTTAGAGATCTTCTTTGAGTAACCTTTGGCTTCTTTGCTTAAGCTATTTATCTACTTAACTATTTACTAGACCCATAATCGACTAATTTATGCGGTAATAAGTGCCATTGATCTTGGAAATCAGACTGGGTTGTTCGTTGATGTAAAATTCCACAAACGAGTAAATTATTGCAAAACCTTCGATTTTGTGCCTTTAGAAGAGAAACCGTTAAAAAAGTGATAGTTTCTCTTTTTATTTTTAGTGGAATTTGTCACTTCCGTCTCAGAAATGCACTAGAAATTCACAGTGCTGTCCTCTGAGGGGATCTGTTTCTGGTGATTTGTGTAGAATACTTAGTGTAAATAAATCTACACCCAGAGGTAGTGGGAAAAGGGGGACCCATACACTTGGCAGAGTCGAGACTGAAATAATTTTGTAAATTGCTGCAAATATTCATCTGCAACACGAATTAGACTGACTTCCCCCCCCCCCTACTTAAATCAGACTCCATTTGCAGGGGGATGATGGGTTTAGATGTGGATAGAGCCTGACAAGTGGAAAATAGCTTAGAAGGATGCTGAAACTTCAAAAAGATTTCTTTTTCTTTCTTTTCTCTTTCTTTTTTTCTTTTCTTTTTTTTTTTTTAAAGTGTGTTCCTGTGATCATAATTTCCTCCTTCACTTGTTGGAATGGAGTTTGATGGGTTTTTTAGGTCAGTAAATCAATGGCTGAAAGCTTGCTGAACACAGAAGCACCTGTAAAGAATTCTGAATACTCCCTTTGTGAATTAGACCCCAAACCTCCCACAGCCTGCTATGTTTTATTCATTTGTATCAGTCTGGCTTTAAGAAACTAAAATATCCTGGAAAATGACAGATGTATTGCGCAAACTTGGGGCACGACGAGCTGATAAAATACCCATAATCTGTGCGAACAGCCAAGATATTAAGAAACACTTCCTTCCTTTGCTAGCAGGAGGATGCCTCGTGCTTCGCCGAGAGGGTGACCGAACGCCCGGGCTGGATGGACGTCCCGGCGGGTGGGGACTGGGGCTTTTTGCCGGGGGAGGGGAGGCTGCGGAGGCGCCGACCCAGCTCCCGGCAGGGCTCGGAGCAGCGCGGGGATGCCTGGAGCTGACCCTCTCAAGTGGCTATGTCAAAAGTGGTTTGGGATGTTTTCCTGACAAAAATGAGAAAAGCCTGGAAAGTTTTAAAGAGCGAATCTCTCTTCCCTCCTCGTTTCCCTTGGGACTAAAAGCTCACAAGAAGCTTTCCTGTGACTACTGTGACAGAGCGAGCAGACGGGAATCGCAGCTTAAAATCGGATGTCTTGCAGAGATTTCCTAGGAGAAATTAGGGTTTACCCCTTTCCCCCCCTCCTCTTGCCTCTCCCCCTTCTCTCCCTCCTCCCGGGCCGTGGTCACCTTTCGGGTCCCCGGGCGCATCTGGCCCCTCCCCAGGGGGNCCGCGGCCGGGGGGGCCCGGTCCTTAGGCAGCCCCGGGGGGCACCGGGACGCGCAGCCCCTTTGTCCGAGGCGGCCGGGGAAGGCCGGAGGAAGAGGGCTTCTAATCCTGGCTCTCCTCCGTGCTGGCCTTGTGATGCTTGGCCTGGTCTCCTTGAGGCTGACTGGCTTGATCTCCTCAGAAACACTTCTTGAGATGTCAAGGCTGAGGCAGCGCTGTCGTGTCCGTTGCTCCATGGCTTGGCAGAGACACGCTCCTTTTAATGTCGCCAGGCACCTCAGAAACAGCCAGGGGTACCTTGCCTGCTCCCAGTGCCACCCCTTTTAATTCCTGTGGTGAGAAGCTCCGGAATCTGCCTTCCTCCTTCCTCCAAAGAGAAAGAGTGTGTGTTCCTGTCCCAAGTACCACTCAGAGGGCTGTGTCTCCCTTCTGTCCCCTTTGAGGATACGGGTACCACAAAGTCCTCTACATGCTCCGACCAAACAAATGCGGCTGCACCCCTGCCTGGTCTAGTTAATCACAAGTTCCCTCTCCAGGCAGCAGGAGGTTAAAACACCCCTTGACTCCGATTACAAAAGGAACGGGGTGTATGTTCCTGAGCCACTACGGAGAGATAATGCACACACCAAACGTGTCTCTTGTTTCATCACTCTTTCAGAATCAGGATTAGTTTTCCTTCCTTTGGTGTAATCTAACATGTCAAATACAAGCTACTAAGAACAAAATTTCCCCCAAAGGAAATTTCTCTTTCTCATCTTCATGTGCCATATCCTTAGCAACCTACTAAATACTAAGCACATGCTTTGCCCCGAATCCCAAGCCATGGGGGGCTCTGGTGATCTGAGGGTGAAGGAATTCTCCCAAGCTCTTCTCCTCTAACAGTATTTGTTACAAAAGCACCAGCACATCCTGCTTTATGCTCCTGTCATTGGGTTTAGGGAGGTGTTATCTGAACAGGGTAATTAATCTGAAAAGGGTCGCCCCGTTGCCAATATCAAAACAAGATGTTTTCCTCTTAATCTGTAGGGATGTAGTGATGCTGTCCATGGACATCACCATGCTGTGAGCAGGTGGCCCATGTGGGACTGAGGGTGTAAGTGCTGCCACTGCTGCACCAGCGGAGGGCAGGAGGGCAATGGTGTGGGTGTGGGGTCTGAGGAAAGGCACAGGGCCTTAGAAATGTTCTAGGGTCAAAAAAGAGACTTGGCACTGCTTCAGAATTTGTTTTATCAAAAAATAGATGTGAAACGCTCATTAATTTAAGGCTTCTCTATTCAACTGGAATTCTACCAATTGTATTTCTGAAATCCCAGCAGGAGCCTGAGATACTGCAATGGAATGGAAATGTTACATATGGATAGTTCAGCAATTCCTTCGGGAGACACACAGGACACCACAAAAGAACAGGGAAGACAGTGCCTGAAAAACAGAGGGTTGCGTGAGGAGCATGTACAGTGTTAGTTTTACACCCTGATGCCTTTTGCAGAAACTCCTCAGCTCTTAAAACCTCCACTGACACCCTTGGCCCATTGTGTGTGTCTGTGCCTGCAACACCCATGGACATTGCAGATTCTGTGAGAGATGCAGACAATATTAGACTGAATAAAATAGCCTTTTGAGGATGGTGCCAGTCACCACAACCAACTACAAGAGGGGAATTGGCACCAGCTAGGACTATTTATGTCACACTGGGTGATGCCTGGGAGTAGCCAAACCACTTGTGCAAGACAACGAACAGCACACGCCCTCGTGCACTTTCAAAATCTGTTCTGTAACTTCCATCACAGACCAGGACACTTCCACTCTCAAATGGTACATGTTTATTGTAATTTTAATATTATTTTTACTTAGTAGATAATGAGGTAAAATGATGAGAAATTCCAAGAGTAAGTTGTTCCTTTCCCTATCAGGGCTTGATGAAAAGCTGACACTCTCATTCCATTCTGGGAGGGTTTAGAATCCGTTTTATATCCTTGGATTCTGCATGTATCTCATTCTCTATGGGACATGTTAAATCCAACTCCTTGCAGCCCTAGGCTTTGTTTTGTTGCATATTAACAGGAACCAGACCTCAGTCCTGCAGACAGATATTTTCTTGCACTTCCTCCTATGTCTCTCTCTTGTTATTTCTTGGAGGGTTCAAAAGCCTCTAAGATGACGCACAAAATCTTTTCCATTACTAATATCTAAAATTCTTTGGGTACATTTTAAAAACAAGCATGATTTGGTTTTACATTTCCATAACAGAATTTTCTATGAGCACTATTATGTTGTTCATCCCAGTGCTCTTTATATCAGGAATTGGAGCTATGAAGGAGACTGGAGCACATGGGATGACTCCAGATGGGCAACTGGGTCTCAGATCTTAAACCAAAAAGATTTGTCTACATCCCATCCAGTCCCATTACTACTCCATTGTTACTATCTCCCTTTAAGCATCTTACACCTTTTAAATTCAGGTGCTTGCAGTTTTCCATGCCACAGGAAAACAAGCAGAAATGCTTCTTATGGACAGAATTTGGCACAAAATCCTGAGGTCTGGAAAGGATTTATACAAATGTATGCACATGCACGCACACACGCACACAGACACACACATTTCTATATACAGTACCATTTTTAGCTGCTTTTTAAATTATAGGAGTGCAGAAAAACACAGAGAAGTTTGAGGCTTTGGACACTTTGGGCGTATCTGTTAAAGAAATGTGCTTTGGGGCACTGAATTTTTGCAGGCCTTGCTCTGTGTTGGGCCACAGCTTTCTAGCAGGCTTTGAAAGGCTGAGGTTTGTAAAGCAGCTACTGTAGCTGCTGCAAACTTGCTTAGGGAACCTGTATGCATCTTTACTCAGGAATCTGTGCATTTAATGTGTATTTTTAAAATCTGTGGTTAATACAGAATGTGTGTTTTCACTAGGGCTGAGACCACTGATGGACAGCATTAAAGTAACACTATAAAGATAGGTGCATGAGATGAACTCAGCTGTAATCAAACAGCAATAGTGGACAATTAAAAACAAACCTGTTCATGTGTTTAAGAAATCTACCAATCATTGACATTTTAAAGAATTTTTTGGTCATTTTTTGCATGCGTGTAGAATGGAGATAGAGATTTTTCATTACTTTTAGCATAAAATTTGTAGGAAATTAAGAGGGACTTGTAGATATTTGGATAGGAAAAGCTAATTAACAACAGTTTGTCAGAGCTAATTTTCAGTTATATTCCTAATTTTTTATTGGATTTAAGCTCAGTTCTTAATGTTATTTTAAGAGGGTTTCTATGGTTTACTGTATACACAAATAAATGAAAAACTACTTTTGGTCTACAATATTGTTTTGCTTGGCATTACACATTTAATACTACTTGATAATTTTTACAGTGTTCCTTGCTCACAGACCCTCCTCTTGTGCCTGATTTCTGCAAGTGTATCAACCAGTGTCATTCCTTAATTTCAAAAGGATGTGACAGAAGTGACAATTCAAACTAGTGCAAACACTTTTTTTTAAAAATGGAAATATAAACATATAAATAATTTAAAAGATTTTTCATTTGACATGCCAGTGAATATGTTGTATTAACAGCTTTATTTCTTTAGCTAGTCAGATTATAGTCATAATTTGCTGTCTGGTAGCCACAAACTTTATTTCTTTTATAGTGTTTCATTTAATGGTCTCCCTTGTACTCTACAGGGTTTAGTTTGATGGAGGAAATAATTATGATTTTAACTAGTCTGTTCCATTGAGATTTAAGTGGAGTGTATTGTGCAGCTCTTTTTGTGTGTTACAATGCAATTTATGGTGATACCAAGGACAGTAAGACCCTTTACAGAGTTGAGGACAGCTACTGTCCTCCCCCAGAAAGTGGAGAAAATGTTCCGTGGAGGTGGAGTGAGGGAAAAGGAAACAGAGCTGACATTTTAAAAGCCACAGAGGGGCAGCCAGGGTCCTTGCAGGCTGGTTATTGTAAGGGAATGGCTGCAAGGTACAGAAATATGATCCAGCTGTGCCCAGTGGGCAAGAGGCCAGTGGCCCCTGGGCTGTGCTCGCCCCAGTGCTGGCATTGCTGGGGCACCTCCAGCTCTGGGCCACTCCTGGCAGGAGAGACCTGGAGGGGCTGGAGCGTGTCCAGGGCAGGGAACAGAGCTGGGAAGGGGCTGGAGCCCCAGGAGAGGCTGAGGGAGCTGGGAAAGGGGCTGAGCCTGGAGCAAAGGAGGCTCGGGGGCACCTTGTGGCTCTGCACAAGTCCCTGACAGGAGGGGGCAGCCGGGGGTGATTTGGGCTCTGCTCCCAGGGAACAGGGACAGGACAAGGGGAAACAGCCTCGAGTTGTGCCATGGGAGGGTCAGGTTGGATATTAGGAAACTTCTCTTCCCCAAAAGCAGAGGTGGAGCCCCTGTCCTTGGAGGGATTTCAAAGCCATGTGGATGTGGCACTTAGGGACATGGGTTAGTGGTGGCCTTGGCAGCACTGGGTTAATGGTAGGACACAATGACCTCAGAGGGCTTTTCCAAACTAAACTGCTCTATAAATCCATGAAATGGAGCAAAGGCAGGTAGGGCTTGTGTCAGTGCATGCTCTGGTGTGTTATTTTAATTGCTGCACTCAGGGAAACTGCAAAAATGTTGGTTGTGGAGCAAGAGATTTACAGGCCTTTTCCTCTTGTTGCCTTAAGCTTTAAGTTGCAATGAAAATGATGGTGACCATCTGGACAGAGACCAGCAATACCCCAGCAATCAAAAAACAAAGCGTATGAGGACGTCCTTCAAGCACCACCAGCTGCGGACAATGAAGTCATACTTTGCTATTAACCACAACCCTGATGCCAAGGACTTGAAACAGCTAGCTCAGAAAACCGGCCTCACCAAAAGAGTGCTTCAGGTAAGAGCAGCCTTTTGCCTTGAGGAGGAATCAAAATATCAGTTTTGTATTTGAAAAGCCATGGATTTGCTGGATTTCAAGCTATTCTTAATCATTCGTAACTTCTCTGAGACAAAGGTAATTCCCAGAAAGTATGAGAAGAGTTATTTCTTTCCAGTTTCTCTTAAGTAGATCACTTGGGTTCCAAATTTTATGAGAGTTGTGAAGGTTTGTGGCCCTGTTTATTTTCCTGGAGTTCTTTAATTCTAGTTCATGTTTCAGCTTCCAGGCTACTGTAAAAAACAAAAGTGACTTATTTTAGTTAGTGTGCTCACTGTAAATAGAGAGCTTTTAGTTTAGAAATTCAGAAAACATGTCAGTGTTTACCTTTGTAAAAAATTAATCAACAGTTTGAATTCATTTTATCAGAACAAGGAGGAGGGCCTTTCTTTCATAACTGAAGTGGACATACATGAAAATTTTCAAAAATTTGTGTTTATTCACAGTTTAGTAACTTAGAATGAAACAAAACTGCATTTTAAAAGTACTCTTTCTTACTCATGGGAACACACTCCATTTGAGCTATTGTGGGAAGGAAAGGAGACAATATTAGTTGATTCAGCTCCATTTTAATTTTTACTTCTGACTCAAGAAGTCAATTTAATGAGCACTTACCCAAATGCCTATACCTGGAGATAAATTTGGGCATATAGGAGCCATGGCATTCCAGGATCTATTGCTCAAAGTCTTAAATGGGCTTTAATTGTAGAAAAAAGATTTGTGATCTTCCTAGAGACAGGTAGGGCTGCGAGCCCCATCCTGGGAAGCATTGTGGACAGCTCCCAAGTCACAGGCAAGTGGAGGGCAGAAGACAACTGCTGAGGAAAACTGAATTCACTGGAGGGATCCTGGAGCTTACAGAGCTAACACCTACCAGAAGAAGGGACAAAGGTTTTGTAGGCTTCCCAGCAGAATGACAAACCATATGTAATGATTTCTGGTGGCTACATTCTCTTAGCTGGATCTGGTTTGTTTTTCTGAGGCTGGTTTGCCAGATTCCTCTGACAGAGAGTGACCACCCCAGCACATAATGTGGTGTCTCACAGCAACTGTTCTTAAACCACACACATGGCTGAAATAGTTTACTGTATTGGTCTATCCTTAGATTGACCCTTCTCCTCCATTTTACCCTCACAATTTAGACACTTTGGTAATACCAGGTCTGTCCATTCACACCTGAATTACCTGAGAATTTGCACATCAGTACCTAGGAAGTGCTTTTCTCTTGATCATCTTTCTGTTCTCTCTTGTCACTCCACACCAACTTTGACTTCCATTTCTCTCTTTTCTTTTTACTGACAGGTCTTTCCTTGCATCTTTTTTCCAAGTTATTGTCTCTCTTTTTTTCTATTCAAAATGTATTTCCTTGTCTCTGAAACTGGACTCCACCTCATTATTCTGTTCCTCTTTCAGTTTCTTCATTGCTTCTTCATTCCATCTTAAACATGTCACAATTTGCAGTATTAAGGTGCTTTGTGGTTCTTCTTTTGTTTGTTGCAGAACTTTACAATTCCACCCAAGACTTGTTATAATTTTGGTATTTGGTGTTTCACTTCTTTTGCTTTCAGAGTTAAATACTCCTTTATGTCCAGACTCCTTTAGCTGCAGGAGTGGAAGGCAATAGTTGGTGGTGAGGATTGTGAGCAAACCCTGAGGATGATGCTGTTGGAGGCAATTCCAGAAAATGGCCAGGAGTGATACTTTGTCTGATATCACTTGAGTTGTCCTGCCTGTTAGGAGCACTTTCTAGTCATGGATGTTTTGTTTGAAAATTAATTTGGGCCATGAGAACACAAACCTGTATTTTGTATGTTTTAGAACTTTGTGCCCAGTTGGTTAACAGTGAGTTCACCCATAGGAGTTTCAGGGCTGCCCGTTGCTGGGAAAACTCACCACGATGTTGGTTACTGAGATGGTGTCACCTGTTAACCCTTTGGAGCCAGAAAGGCTGGCATTCCATCTGTGCCACTTACTGAACCCAAAGGGATTCACTGACCCCATGGATGGCAACAAGCATCCCAGCACAGGCTGTCCCACACCCCGCGGCTGCTGGACTCACAGGGGAATGGGCACACTTGGCAGGAGCCAGAACTCTGCCACACCCCCTAGGAGTGTTTGTGAGCTGTGGGATTCTCTGTGCTCACATCTCCGTTCTGCTGGTGAAGGATCCTGGCTCTGGGGACACCTTTCACAGAATGTACTTTAAAGGGAAATGCAGGGCAGCAGATCAGGAGGAAGATGCACTTCCTAAACACACAGAGCAGAGCTCCTGGTGATTTGGGGAACAGCTGTAGTTCCCTTGTGTAGAGACAGCCCCACACGACCTGTAATGAGGGACTTGGTAGGTGAGCAGAGAATTTGAGGATTTTCTAAATGATCTGTGATACTGGAGTTGGAAGCCCTGACTGATGTCTTTGCTTTATACACAATTTGTCACCAGCTGCACTTGTCCAGTGGTGGGATGGCCTGGAAATGTAACACTCTGCTTCTCAGAATGCATTTCCTTCAACACCTTTGCAATGCACACTGTTCTCCTGAAGTAGGATTTTTTTATAGGATTTTTATAGGATTACAGCAAACTCATGTATATTTTTAACACCTATTTTTATTTTGTTTCCTTCCAATTTAAGTTTACATTTGCAATTTAATTCACATATCTCTTACATTACAGCTGGGGAACATAAGCCCTTTATTGTAAGCTATAATTTGTAATTAAAGGCCCCGGCTAATTGTGAGCTAGCTAACTTAAGTGGCATAAATGCTGCTCTTTGAGGAACTGATCTTTCTTTCAGTGAGTTTAGAAAAGGAAGTGGAAGTAGATAGCCCTGAGGAGGTAGGGTGTGTTAGCTATAGGTAGGTACCTCTTCTCTCCTCAGGGGTCTGGAATAAGATTATCCAGAGCCAAAGCACTGTAGGAGCATAAAGCATCATTCTTCAGTGTGTGTCTTGCATACCACTTACTTTTTCTTGAATTAGTCCCCAATAAAGTCACTACCAGAACCCTACAGAGATTGCTGCATGCATTTGGACTTCACTAGTCGAGTTTCCAGTGGCCAACAAGCTGAAAATATTCCCATCCCATGTGGGGACATGTGCTGCCCTTTGGTTTGCTTTAGGCTGCATGGTCTTCCTGAGCCCCCGTTCATTAAACATCCCTTTGCCTGTACAGTTACTAATTACAGCAGAGTAATCACAAGGTGTGTGCAATGAGTGAACGTAGTCTGCTTTGTGGGGCTACATCCTCTATATTTTGTTTCTCCACTTACTAGTTAGTGAAATTCAGAGAACTTCAACGTCTCCAGGTAGCTGTGTGAATGAGCAAAATTGGGTTTAAAAATTTAGTTTTAGCAGAATCTGTTCACACAGCTAATATGTAACAGATGCAGCAATGGAGGTGTTACAAACCAGAAAATAAAGTTATCTAAGGTGATGAACCCATTAACTTCAGTATCCAAATCCCTCACAACATTTCATGTGTTTATTTTCAACACTCCCTTCTCATATGGAGATGTTATTTTATTCTGATTTGACTTGGCGGAGACAAAGAATTTGCTGCACAGATTGCTGAAGAAGGAGTGCAATATTTTCACCTCAGTAAATATTCTTTTGCCTAACTGCTGAGTGCCCAGCTCCACGCTCACCGGAGTGTGGGAGCAGCAGTGGTGGGCCTTGCAGCTGCTTTTTATTTCTTGCTGAGAGTTTTGGTCCGTATTTTCTCCTTTGATTTGAAATAGCTCAGCCTTGTACTGATACAGTTGGACAGAAACCCACTAAATACTTCCCAATGATCTTGTTTATTCCTCAGTCCTGAAGGAATTGTGTAATTGATGTGAGATAAGTCCTTCTGGAAGGATTCTTTCAGTGCTGTGTGTCTGGGTGGTTATTTCTGCCATGCCCTTCCAGGTGCAGGGCCTGAGCTGCCCATGGGAGCAGTGTGGGCAGCCCCAGCTCCAGCCCTGCCTGCCACTGTCCCTGCTGGGATAACGGCCAGGGCCACTGGCAGGGAACAGCTCCACAGCCCAGGGAACAGTTCCATAGCCCAGGGAACAGCCCCACAGCTCAGGGAACAGCCCCACAGCTCAGGGAACAGCCTCACAGTCCAGGGAACAGCCCCACAGCCCAGGGAACAGCCTCACAGTCCAGGGAAC
>VZRX01012152.1:141251-240074 GCA_013398075.1 Notiomystis cincta
CCACAGCTCAGGGAACAGCCTCACAGCTCAGGGAACAGCCTCACAGCCCAGGGAACAGTTCCACAGCCCAGGGAACAGCCCCACAGCTCAGAGAACAGCCCCACAGCTCAGGAAACAGCCTCAAAGCTCAGGGAACAGCCTCACAGCCCAGGGAACAGCACTGTTCCTCTCTCACCACTCTCTAACAAGAAGGCTTTGCTGAGGATGTCAGATCTCAAGCACTATGGCAGAACGTCACCTTTTTATCCTTAGTCAGAATATTTTCAGAATTCAAATTTACAAAGAATTAGATGTATTTTCAGTAATAATACAAATACATATTATTAGACCATTCTAGAGAGCCTTATATTCATTTACTGATTAACCTTAATATTCTAGTGGGGAAGGAAGTGAAAGCAGTCATATAGTCTCTATTTCTGGATAGAACTTGCAGGATTATATGATATTTTCAATGTCCAACATGAATTACCATTAATAAAGAGACAATGAACTATGTTATATGTGCAGCTCATGAAAGCAGTGTGGGTGATCATTGGTAAGGGCAGCTGAGTTTTCATATTAATGGAAGATGAAGGGAAATCCATAAACACCAAGAATCTTGCTCACTTTACATACTACAAGTTTCCAAGAAATACCATAGAGCCTCTTGTCCTGGTAAGGTTAAGGAGCAGTTGGACATTTAGGAACAGCACCATGTTTCTCATATTTGGGACTACTGAATATGAAATGATGGGTATTTTAATGAACATAAATGTGAAATTATGCAGAAGTAGGTGTATCTACAACTGGCCAAGTGATTTGTCTGTTCTGTTTTAATTAAGCCGTGGCTACATGAACACACATAGCGACAGCAGCCAGCTCCAAACTCCATTTCACAGCTGTTAGCCTTTACACAGTTGCCAGAAGGTATTTTTAAGAAATCAACCACTAAATTATTTTGTGGAACAAATAGGAATGATCTCTTACTGAAAGGTAAAAAAATCCTGTAAAATTCCAATTGCTGTTTTTGCCATTCCTGAGCAGTTGGCGCTCGAGCCTCTGTGGCTTAAATGAGCAGAACAAAGTGATTGGCTTCACTCACAGCCCCTGCACACGAGGGGCTCTGAGCAGTCCCACGAGAGGACACTGCCTGGGAACGTGTCAGGCAAAAACATCACTTTGGGGTTCACCCCTCATTGACCACATTGCTGGTCTGTAGCACATTTACTGCTGTACTGGACTCTTATAAAATCATGAGAATATTTTACCTGTGCTGGTTTAGGAGAACTTTTGTATATGAAAGTGATAAATAGCCTTTAAATGAAGTGTTTTAATAAAGCAAATTAAAGTACTGAGCTTTCAGAAAGAATGACCTGTAGGGATGTCAGATACGTATGGCCCTTGAATTTGGGCCTGAGGATTATTTTCTTTGCAGCAATCCCTGGAGAGAGTGTGAGACAGGGTGAGCACATTAAAGACCTTTCGCTGGGGGAGAAAGCTTCCCAGGGAAGGAAGAGTGCTCGATAGGGGGAATTTGCAGCCGGAGCATCCCTAGATGAGAAGAAAGGTGGAGAGAGGTGAAGCAGTCGCGGCAGGTCCATCAGCTGTGACTGCGATGGGAGCACTCCCAGCTCCGCCCGCGTTCCTGCAGCGCTCCCGCCCTCCCTCCCTCCCGGCATTGGGCTCAGAGCCCATCCCGCGGCAGGGCCAGGCAGCTCCGGAGCCAGGAGCAGAATCTCTGCACGGCCTGCTGTGTCCTCAGGAGTCCTACACACTCAGTTTGCCTGTCCTTCACTCAGATAAGCAAAGAATGCAAGAAGTGGAAACCTTGGGAAAAAATTCTGTGTGGTTGCTATTCCTACTGAAATCACAGTTTTTGATGCAGTGTAGGTCTCTAATACCTTTCCAGCCCCTTTTCCCAACGTTATTCCAGTACTGAAAGCATTTGATAAAGGAAACAGGCATATGTGAAGGAAGCTGAGGCATTGAGAAAGACTAAGAGGAGCAAGGAAGAGGGACAGTCCTTTCCGAAGAGGGGAGCGCTGCAGGCACTGGCCTGTGAGGGAGCCCCTGGGTGAGCAGGAGCCCGTGGGAAGGCAGGGTGCCCTGGG
This sequence comes from Notiomystis cincta, assembly GCA_013398075.1. NCBI lineage: Eukaryota > Metazoa > Chordata > Aves > Passeriformes > Notiomystidae > Notiomystis > Notiomystis cincta. The sequence goes on from VZRX01012152.1 coordinate 143,342, forward strand.
CTGTGCCAGCAGCCCTTTCCTGGGAGATGGATGTGAGATACAAAGAGAGAAACTGCTGATTTTGTGTTCATCAGTTGCTTGGGGCCTCACCCAGACCAATGCTGCTAGGATCGAGGGCAGTCGAGGATTCTGCACGCTGCCAAATTTCTAAGCATCCGTTCACATCCCTGTGCAGACACAGTGCCAGCCTCCATCCTCAGTCTACTGCTGGCCAGGCAGACTGTCTGCAGGGATTGAAGGAGAGGAAAGAAGGAATATTTTGCAGGCAGAGGTTGCTTCTCATGGCTAGGACTACTTTTCTAATATGTTTCAGTAAAAACATCTTTCCCAGTTCCAGCATTGATGAATTTGTGAATGTGCTGTTGCGATTTTAAACACTGCAGGTCTTTAAATGCTACCCTGTTATATTAAACTATTTCAGGTTTGGTTTCAAAATGCTCGAGCCAAATTCAGACGGAACCTCTTACGTCAAGAAAACACAGGGGTGGATAAGACTTCAGACTCAACACTCCAAGCAGGGACCCCATCAGGTCCTGCCTCAGAAATATCCAATGCCTCCATGAGCCCATCCAGCACTCCCACTACTTTAACGGACTTGACTAATCCCACTATGCCAACTGTGACGTCGGTCTTGACATCAGTGCCCGGAAGTCTTGAGGTTCATGAATCTCGAAGTCCTTCACAGACAACTCTTACAAATCTTTTCTGATGACTCTTTCTTAATAATTTCTTTAAAAAAGAAATTATTCTTAGCTGAAATTCCAAGTGTATTTTAATAGAGGCTTTGAGCAACTGACTAACCACAATTAGGATCTCTCCTAAAAAACAGAAGGAAATGTAGTGTTCTGGTATTACGGAGTATGGACTGAAGAATAACTTGGAAGATCTATTGCAACACAACATTTGTGTAACTGTACAGTTTTGTGGACTGAGCAAGGGAAACAGCAATTAATTTAAGTTGGCTAAAGCTTCTGTATTTTCAAAGACTGCCATGTGCCTTATATACTGTTTTATCTACATTCTTTGGATTCCATGTCCACTTCTCTCTTTTTCTCTCTGTATATTTATGACCAGGGCAAAAATGTTAAAGCGTTTGTTACTTTGAATAGTCCTAAGCCTTTCATTGGTTGCTTTGTTGTTTTAGAATTTTAAGGTCAAAGTCTGTTCGAATACCAGAATTTGTAAAATCTAACCAGTAATAAAACCACTTATGGAAACTACTTGGTAATGGCTGCAGTTACGTTTAACATTAGTGTCACAGTCGAGGTAGGCTGACTGGATTTAAAAGGGTTAGAAAACTGCACTTCAAACACAGTGTCTGCCTAGGAAAAACCCTAACTATGATGTACACATCCCTCTGGTTCCCAGAGTATGTATGGGTGAGAAATCCAGCTTGTACAACAGTCTAGGTATCTTCATTGTAGAGAAATAATGTTAGTTGCAGAAGTTGTCAGATAATGTTGAAACTCAAATAGAAGAACTACACTTGATTTTGCCTCATGAAGAAAACCTGACTTTGGCCAGCATGTATGAATCTTGGTTTGGGGCAAGATGGGACTTGTCCCATGTCCTGGAGGAGGCCAGGGTGGGTCCCACAGCTGTGTGGCCACAGCTGGTCCATCATGGAGTTGGACACTGGGAAAGGTTTGCCCTAGGAAAAAGACAGAAGTATTTCAGGTCATTTTACAACACTGGTGGGCAAAATTGAGGCAAAATTATGTTTTGTAAAGTCACAGCCTTACATTTTTTGTAATGCTTTGAAGGAATAAAAAGCCAAGGAAGGATATATTATTGACACTAAAAGTGGTTATTCCTTTAATGATTATGGACCTTTCAATACAATTGAATTCCTTCTCCCCAAAAATCTGTGCAGAATATAACTCATATTTTGAGTTTTTTTCCTATTGTTTTTAAAGTTGCTTTTCTGTAATAAAAGAAATACCTCAGCAAAGTTTAAATATGTATAAGAACGAGTCTACACTATGCTGTTTGCCCAGTAGGTTTAGAGGTTTGGAGTGGTACATAAGATGCAGATGGTTGTTCCTTTTCAAAGCTGTTCCAATCAGTTTTTTCAGTCAGATGTTGGGTTGTACTGGCCAGCTCTCTTAAATTAATCCCTCATTCCCATTGGATCAGAATCACTAAAAGATTATTCCAAATAAACAACAAGATAGATGCCAAGATTTGTGTTCTTTGCCCTTCTCAGGGCATTGAAGATGGTTTTGTAGGCTGGACTCTTTCCTAATAATGTTTTGGTTTTAAAAGTGCTACATTTATTCAGCTTTCTGAGCTGCAAATTTGCTGTTCTTGTGCAAGCCAAATTCCTATTGAGATCAGGGAGAGATTTCAGAGCATGAGGACTATGGGATAGAAAAGCTGACATAATTAGGTCATTTATTAACCTTTTTTACACTTCAGCTTAAAAAACCCCACAAGTGAGCTATAGGTAAAGCAAGACAGTCCTCAAAGATGGGAACTAGCTGAGATCTGTGAGAGGGATTGGGGTCTGGTCACCAAACCCAGGGGTAGCAGAGTCCATTGAGTCTGTGCACAGTGAAGAGACATTAAAAAAGATAATTTGTGTTGAATTTATAAATGGTACAGGTTTATCCAGGACATTTTTCATCGTAATCCAAATATCTAATAAGGACTTGTGCTGGTTGGTGGACTGTAACAGATACATATCTGCCTTTCAAAGCTGTTCTGACACAGAGATTCTGCTGTTTGTAATGTTTTGTTCATTGTCAATCACCTTGGAGATTTTTTTTTTTTACATGCTTAGCTGGATCTTTTCTTGGTTTAAAAGGCAATTTTGGTCCACTGTTAAATGGTTACAGCCCATAATTAAAACCCTGTGTATTAACCTGTAAACAGTTTAAAACTTCTGAATCCTGAAATCTGAAGTGTTACTGCAAATGTAGCGGAGAACAATTCCAATGGTTCTTTACAATTGTACTGCTATTATTTGTGATTTGTATCTTAACTACCTGAATCCACGTGGATGGAAATACCTTTCAAATCAATTCTCAATATTGCCTTTTCAAACACCTGACCTTCGTGAAGGGGAATACTCTCATGTTATCTTATCTGAAACCTACACGAGACAATTAGAGAAATTGTCTGGTTTAATCAAATCAGGGATTTTGCATATAAATAAGAGACAATATTCTATGTAGGGTCTTTATGTAGGTGCATTAGGATTCACTCTGGCTCCGATGACCTATGTTGTCCCCATGACTGTTTCAATCCTGTGGTATTGTTTGGTTGTTTAGAGCTTGTTGGTTTTGAATGCTGTACATTTTTTTACTACTGCAATCCTAATGTTTCTTCACATTCTTGTACAGTTCCACATTTGATGTATTAGTCTGAAATTCTGTTAAAAACATGAACAAAAATGGAAATGATATTTCTTTGGAAGTGTATTTTTACTGTATATCTAATTTGAACTAGTTGAACATACTTCTTTACATTTTGCATGATAGGTGTGTAGTTCATTTTTTAAATATGAAAGAGACTTAATAGTAACTTAGAACAAGAATATAATGAAACTATACAAATATGGAAATACATACAATGATTTGCTACTTTTTGACTCAAGAAACTTTTTGAAATACATTTTACCTAGTTTATTTAAGATAATGCAGATATTTTGTCTCTGAGTTCATACATAATACAGAATATAAGAGGGATACTAGAAAAACTTTCAAGTCACCTTGGTATTCACCAGCACACTGGATTATTCTTGTCAAACAGAGAAAGGACATTTGATTTTAAGAATGCTGAATATATTTTGATCCATGGCATAGAGGGATGGGATTGCTGCAAGTGATATGTAATCACAGCTTAAAATTTATTGACTCTATTAATGGCTGCATTTCATAAAACTTATTTTTTATTCAAATTATCTAAGTTTGGGAAGAGGAGACCAAGGATCATTATACTAATGAAGAAGCTGAATGTGTGCCCCAGAAGCAAAAGTCAATTTATCAAATATACTATGGATGCAGAAGGTGCCTCCAAGATATTTTGGTTTTCAAACTATCTCTTCCTTCTGGCTGTTTAAAAACTCCACATAATTAGGCCACTTTCCTATAAATGTTTGCTATTTTTTGTCTGTTGGAAGGAAGCTTAGACACCTGTAAGAACAATCTTCATCTAAAGGAAAAGGAGAAAAAGACAAATCAAAATAAGAATCAGGCTTCATACTTAGGTGTGACGATGGCAAAGATGCCCAGGTGACAGAAAGAAGTTGTGTGTGTACATGCTTGTGGTCTTCAGGGACTTAATAATGCTTGGAAGGAGGGATTTTAATTGAAAGTAGGTGATTTATGATTTTTTTCGTTTCTAACCTCAGCAAGCCAGAGCTAATTACACCACTCAGTCGCTGTATTTAAAATGCAATTTGACATAAATTACCATTAGGAATGGTCATAACATCAGTGTTTGGAAGTTTGGAAGTTTGGAAGTTTGGAGTTTGGAAGGAGGACTTTTTTCTGCTTCTCTTTCTCTACTTGCCGTGTCTTTAACCCTGCTTCTTCTCCAGGCTGCATCACGAGCTGCTGGCAGTGCCTGAGCTGATGTTACTGATGGCTCTGTGCCCTGCTCTGTGTCTCAGTTCCCAGCCCTGCTCCATGCCCTGCTCCATGCTCTGCTCCATGCTCTGCTCTGTGCCTCAGCTCCCAGCCCTGCTCTGTGTCTCAGTTCCCAGCCCTGCTCCATGCTCTGCTCCATGCTCTGCTCCGTGCCCTGCTCTGTGCCCTGCTCTGTGCCCTGCTCTGTGCCCTGCTCCGTTCCCTGCTCCATTCCCTGCTCTGTGCCCTGCTCTGTGCCCTGCTCTGTTCCTCAGCTCCAAGCCTTGCTCTGTATCTCAGCTCCCAGCCCTGCTCCATACTCTGCTCTGTGCCTCAGCTCCCAGCCCTGCTCCCTCCGTGCTGACACTGCTGTGCCTCCCCTGGTGGGGCAGCCCCGCCACTGCCACCCCTCTGTCACCTCAGCACTCGGCTGGAGCTCTGCTACTCCCACAGGGTTTACCCCTTCTGAGTGGAGTGGCCCCTGCCTTTCTGAGGCCCCTCTGCCCTGCTTTTGCCCAGGCTGCAGGTGAACCCCACCACACACAGCAGGGAGCACACACCAGACAAATTCCTACCAGCATCAGACCTGCCCATGGCAGAGCCCAGCCCAAAAACCACTTCCACTGAAGCAGCAAATACTGACAGAAATTTATGTTATTGCCATTTTTGCTGCCACTGTACTCTCCCCTCAACCTTTCACACTCATAAAACAAGTGCTCCATACCACCATTTGCCCAGGAAAACCAGAGCTGAGCTGGACCAGGGCCATGAGTGGCATTTATCAATCTGACAATTCCTTTTCTCAAGGACTGGGTAAAAACATACACTGGGCATTTAATGGATTTCTGCTCAGATTAGTATGATGTTAGCAGCTCTTTCTGGCCTAATAACTGGATTTTTGTAGCAACTAAGGCCAGTAAATATTTTTGGGGTTTTAATTTGAGCAAAATATAGTACTTAAAATATGCAACCTGCTGTCAGTAAATTCAGATCTTGCAGTATCATTTATTGTACTAATGCATAACACTGTGCAAATTATTATTTCTGGAGAAAACCACTTCTGTGCAAGTTCTTCTTTGCCCTGTAAAAGGCATGGCTCTGCACATATATTTACACAGCTTGTTTACATGCCACTATATCAATTTATTACATTGTAAAATTCAGCACTTAACAGGAAGTTATACTTTTGCAACGATATCTAGAAAAAAGGAAATAATTAAGCTTTTCATTAAAGAAATAAATCTGTTCTTTCCCCTGCATAGTTTAGCCCAGTAGATATGGGGGAGAGGGGGAAGCAGCCAAAACAAGAGGGACACAAATATTTGGAAAACATGACTTCACTCTATGGGGACCTGTTTCAATTGATAAATCTCAGTGATGCCTCTCTCCAGTGCATCCAGATCCAGGGGTGATCAGTGCTGGGAAGCCACAAGGGACCTGCAGCACTGCAAATACTGAAACAACCATTTATTTTTCTTGCAGTGACACAAAATACCACAGCCATTATCCATCCCTGGCACAGCAATTACTGTGAATATAACTTGGTTACTACTGAAAACCAGTGAGAAGATCCTCAGGCTTTGGTAATTTAGTGTTCCTAGAAGAGGGTATTGATTTTCCATGGGCATATTAGTCCACTACAGAGTATCAGTGATAAGGAGCTCTAATCCATGGCCTATTTGTGTTGGCTGAAGCCTGTAGCAGACAGCCAGAGATGAATCCTTCCCTGCACAGAGCTAACCCCCAATTCTCCCAGTGGCTCTCCACGTACAGATCTTACCAGCTCTCCTTGATAACTGAGGGAAGGAACAAGTCCAAGAGTTCTTATCAGAGTGCACAGGTTCCAACTATGCTTTTCTGATTTCAACCTCCAGCCTACAGAAACTGTTTCACCAACTGTTTCTTTTGCCTTCCCACATCATTTCCTTGTGTTTCATCAGTCATTTTTGCTCTCCTTCCCCTGGAAAGGAAGACTAACAGAAGAGATACTCTGTAATATGGCTTTGCAGGCTGTGATTGAGCAAGAAGCTGATGCCAAGTCTCTCCCAAGTCCGGGCAAAGATTCTGGGAATGTGGGGAAGAACAATTTCTGAGAGGCTGGTTTGTCACCCACAGACAGATAAGAAGGTAAAGAGACATCACTGCTTGGACCAAGTCTCCCAAGATATCTCTTGGACCAAGACGTTCTGAGAATTTATTAATGGTCCTGTGAAATATTTTGAGGCAGAAGAACAATTTATTTAGCATTGCTTTTGTGATTATCCCAGACAGGCAGTTTCAGCTCTTTCCCACTTTCTGCTGAAGCACAGGCTGTGTCTGGTGGATTTAACCCTGCTGACCATGGACTCGCCTTTGTTACTTCACGTGCACAGAGCCCTTAGAAGTAGCTCAAAAGCTTTTGTATCCACTTCTGTTCCTGTATGATCTGACTGTTTCTGAGAAGCTGGCAGACAAGTGTGAGCTGGCCATGGTCTGGGGAGGGGAGAGGCTTCATAGCCAGGAGCTTGCACTGCTCTTTGAAAGGAGGCTCTTCTGCCCAGCACTGGCTGCAGTGCTCACTGTCCTTGGAATGGGCACTGCCAGCTGCTGATGCATTTTGGAGCTGATGCTTAAAAAAATCAGCCATGGTGTTCCTACCACCTCATTCAGTCACCTGTAGCTAATGCAGACCCAGACTTTCTCCATTCCATCCCCGCTGGCACCGACTCCTCACCCAACACGCTGAATGACAGCAGAAGTTACACCACAGCCATGTCACTCATGCTACAGAAATAAGCCCAACCACCCACACCCTGAGAGGCTTTTTAACGTAACGAGGGCCATTTATGGCCTTCATTTCTCTGTATGTCTTTTCCAGTTCTGCCCCTATTGTGCGTATGGAATGCAGGGACCCATGTTAGATTAATCTAAAAGCTGTACAATGCTCTTTTCTGTGATTCTTTACTCTTCAGCTCCCTGAGTGCAGACAGTTCCTACTCATGATTTGTGTCCACACTCTCTTTTTTTTATCACTCTGTTTTATCCCAGAGATTATAGATTGTGCACACCAACACCCACTGGCACTGACAGGATTCTCCAGAGTCCCTTCTGGCTATTCCAGCACAAAAGAGAAGTCTCAGAAAAGACATTGGCAGCTATTTGTAGAACTACTTTCTCCTCACAAAACAGCTCCAGCTCCTGGGGATCTGTGTTGGGAGCACAAGGTGTGTTGCAGCCACTTACGTGCAGGTACCATCATTATCAGCTGCCTTAGAACAGACCAAAAGCTGGGCTGCTTTTACAAGATCTGTGTGAAAATATAATCCATTTTAATTCCAGAATTATACTGGAGCTGATGCCAAGCATTAGAGGGAAGAATGTGTTTCTGGCAGGACTCCAGGTATTTCTGTTCTTTCTTTTTCTGCCTGTTGGCTGGAGCAGAGGCCAGGCAGCACTCTTGCCTCCCGCTTCCACCGCAGATGCTCTGTGGCCAGCACAGGGAGGCTGGCCAGAGGTTACTTACTGTTATTTTGAGAAAGTGCTTTGAAGTCCTTGAGTGAACAGTGCCAAAGTGGAGCAAAAGGCAAAGTGGAAGTCATTACACTTCCCAAGGGAGGCCATGAGAAAATGGCACTGCAGCAGATGAGTGTGACCATACGTGTGCACCTCCAGTCTCGCCTCTGAGTCCTGATTGCTGCTGCCCCGGCCCTGCTGACGACAGGGGGGCCTGGGTTGCGTTACTTTGGAGAACAGAAACCAGAAACTGTTGCACCTCCCTTTAGGGATTTGCAAGATGTGTGAGAAGGCACAAATCAATCCCACACAACAGACTCAGAGGCATTCAGAGTGGAAGGTACTGAAGGGAATCTCTGTTTCCAGGAAGGAGGCACTAGGTCATAAATATGGTACCTGGAGATGAGAAAGCAGGGACCTGTGATGGAGAGCTGTGGGAAACTGAACAGAGCCAGCACAGGCACGGCTGAGAGCATGAGCAGCCTGTCCTCTCCCTTCCCTGAGAGACAGGTAAAGTCCAAGGAGATTACAACTGACAGAAGGCAAAGACCCGTTTCTGTACAAGACCCACTGAGCAGTGTTTGGGAAGAACAGTGGGCCTGGAGGTCAGGAGTGCAGCTTTCCTGGGATAAGGAGAAGTCACTGTGTTAGAGGTGATGCCACCTCTGGCCTCCAGGAAGGCTTTTGGTTTGAGGAACAATTTCAGACTCCTGCAGAAAACTGGCTCTGGTGTGTGTAACAAGCCCTGACCATCCCACCCTGCCCAGCTGCTCAGCACGGCCGCCCTGGCTGCTCTGGGAAGGGAAGAGGTGTGGGAGTGCCAGAGGGCTCTGTGCTCTCTTTCACACTGCCAAGTGCTCTGTCAGAAATCTGAAGGAGACAAACCCAGGCTATTGCACATGCTGCCTTTGTACTCCAAACGGCTCTTTGCTGCTGTAAGCTGGCTCTCTTCATTAAATGTATTTACTTAGCAGCAGATCTGTTGTTACATATGAATAATTGACAAGGAAAATGTCACTTACTGCACTGGTGCCGCACGATTCTGGCTGCTGAGTTTCCAACACTACAAAGCCTGGAACAGGAAGCTCTAAACCCAATTTCTCCTTTTACAGAGTTTAATTTTGGGTATGTTTCTTATCTTGGTGACTTACCAAACTGTTGAAAGTGACAAAACCAGATGTCATAAAATGCAGGGAAAATGCAGCTGGACTGAACCTCAAGTATTAACATAGCCAATTCCCTTGACAGACACTAATCTTATACTTCAAACCCAGGAAAGATTCAGTTAAACTCACAATCGTTTTATAGTCTCTGTAGAACCATAGCAGCTTAGGGATCCTTTGTTATTCCTCCATAAAGAGGAAAGTTATAGTGAAAGTGCCCTTCTTAAGTTGGGTGTTTTTAAATACTAACGTTTATTGCTCTGCAGTTTCTCTTTACGTGTGCACAGAGAACAAGAACACACCTCACTGCACAGGCCTATTTTTAGAAACAATAAAAGAGCCCTCTGTTAATAACTGGTTACTCTTTAGCCATTTGCATGGCTGATCACTGTTAATGATCCAGCTAACAGATTCATTAGGGAGGCTGCAAGGCTTGGGTTCTGCAGGATGGGATCAGTGGTGCTTGGGAATGCAGCACGTGTGTGCAGAGCTGTCACCTCTCTGGGAAAGCTGCTGTGGTGGGACACACACAAACCCACCTGTCTGGGTCCTGTGTGCCAAACCTGTCTGTCCCCACTGCTCCATTAATGTCCAGAAATGGGCTGATGGGGCCCAGTTGCAGCAATTTCTTTGTATGAACACAAAATTTCCAGATTCTCCTGCTACTGAACAGTCTTTCCCAGAACTCCTGCTTTGGGCTTACAGTCCTCTACACAGAGGCACAGCACCAGGAAGCAAGCTCGTGCTCAGACTTCCCAACAGTTTCCAGGATCATTTAGCATACAGGAAGAACAAGAAGTAAATACCTAAATAACACCTGCTTTATTCTCCCTACTGCTTTTGGACACAGATCAAGACTAAAAGCAGTAATCTGCAGCACATAATTGTGGGGGTTTATCAGGTGACCCCCCTGATCAGCTCTGTGGGGTGGCCAGGCTGCATTACCAGGCAGTGGCTGCTCCAGCAGCCCCAGGCCCACAGCCCCCAGCCCCAGGCACAGTGGGACCCCCAGCTCCAGGCAGGTAAAACTGGCTGGGGAACCCCCACCTCTTCTTGCAACTACTTGGTTGTACAAAAGACCTTTTTAAAAAAGCAGTGTTGCCTGTGCTTTCCATAAGACCATCTCTGTTGTTTTGAGGGGGCACATATTAAAAATGAGTTTATGTGTTCTTGGCATGGCATTTGCATTGTCAAAGCATTGCAGTAAGTCAATCCCGAGTAAAGGTCTGAATTATGACATAAAAGGATTACCAACAGGTCAGTTGTGTTGTTGCAGAGCTCAGCCATACATCCATGTGTAGGAAACACAATACTTTTCTTGCAAGCTGAGCCCTGTGCATCTCACAGGACATTAATGCAAAAGTGGGAGAAATCCAATCTTAATCTTCTAGAGAGTGAAACACTGATACAACATGTCATGCCCTGTCATCACCTGTTGCTAAGGGTTGAGATATTCCCAGTGTCAGAAGGAGACTGTGAATGAGGAGTGCATTTTGATGAGTGCCGAGGAGGGGAGATTCTCAGGAACTGTTGGAAATTCTGCTGTTTTATAGTGTATAAAATATACCTGACCTGAGGCAGCGGATCAGCAGGGGCAGCCTGAGGTGCACACACTGAAAACATCTCCTTTTGAGCTGCTGACACATTTAGCAGCTGCCAGTCAAGGAGGAGAGCTGATCCTCTCTTAAGCAGACCTCCTCACAACCTATTGTTGCAAAGGCCTAAAACGTGGCTCCTTCTCCAGCGTTCCCTTGGCCCAGATTGAGCATCTCTTCCAGCTTCATATTCTCCTTACATTCCTCTTTTCATCTTTTGTGTGCCTCTGTCTCGCTTCCACCTGCCGCCTCCCCAGTGCCACCTGCTTGCCTCTCTGCCTCAGGCTCCTTTGTTCGTGTCCCTTGTCCCTGCTCCCCGAGGAAGGCAGCACCGGGGGTGCATTGTCCCAGGTCGCTCCCCCAGGGCTTTACTTACTCGGCTCGTTATTGCAAGCGCAGCCTCGCCTCGCGTCACCAGGGCGCCGGCAGCGCTCCCCCGGCACAGACAAAGCCGGCAGCGGAGGCACCCGGGGAGGAGGGAGCCCCAGCAGGCAGGGGGCCAGCACAGCAGCGCCACAAACACGCACCCAGGAGGACACACCGGGCTCCGGGGACAAGCAGGGCCAGAGGGTCGGAGCAGCGCAGGCTTGGCAGCTCTGGCAGCTCCCTACACCTACCCAGGGAAACATATGGCAAAGCCAAAGAGTCACAGCATCTTTTCTTCATCGCCAAACATCCATCTTGCCATTGAATTCTACTGGCAGCTCCGTTGTCAGCTGTAAGAGTGGGACTGAAGTGCTCCTTCCACCTGCATTTGGTTGAGTGTGCCTGGATTGTGAAGGCTTCTGTGCTGTGTGTGCTCGGCCCCCGGCCCAGGTGGCCCCACTGTGAGACACCCGGGGCTGCTGGCACCACCACCGTGCACATCAGTGCTACTTACATTAGCAGGGGTTCCACGGCTGGTTTTCGTAACAGTAGCAACCTAATACACTGTTTTCTGTGCTGTCTGGGAAACGGGGATTCCATTCCTAGGATTTTATACCAGGGATTGGGAATTACAGTTCCCAAGTGCATCAGATTGCAGTTCAAACTGTAGTCATAGAATCACAGAATGCTTTGGGTCAGAAGGGACCTTCAAATCCTTAGTTCCAACCCCCTGCCACAGGCAGGGACAGCTCACCACTGAACTGCAGGGACACCTCCCCAGTGAGCTGCAGGGACACCTCCCCAGTGAGCTGCAGCAGTCGAGGCAGGGGTCACACGGGTGTGCTGGGCCAGCACGGGGCCTCCAGCTAAACCCACACCTGACCCCAAGCCCACAGAAGCACCTCCGAGCACAACCTCCAGGGAGCTGTGGGATACAGGAATAGCACATCCTCGCTGGTATGGCTCCTGATCACCATCCCTTGTTCCCCAGGGAGTTTGAGTATGGGATGCAGCCCCTCTCTGCTCTGCAAGAACCTCTTGGGGGTGAAAATGCCCCCATTTCTCTGACAAGTCGGGCTGGGATTGCCTCCCTCCAAACCACAGTGGCTTTTGCAGCCTCACTGCACAAGGAAAAACACAAAGGGAAGTTCTGAGTGTCACTGCAATGGGGAGGCTCCCGGGAGGCTCTGCCTGCTCTGCTGTCACACCAACACAGGGTGACACCTCTGTGTGCTCGGCCAGGGCTCACCAGGCTCTGCTAAACCCCTGCAGACTTTAACCCTCTGCAGCATGAGGTGTAGGTCTGAGGGTTCCCTGCCCTGGAGAAAGGGCAGAGGCTCCCCTTTGCCACAGCCTGCTTGTGCCTGCAGAGAGTGTGTGAAACCTGGACACAAGTGGTGCAGCCCCGTGTTTGTGGGCACTGAGCAGAGCCCAGCAGAAGAGCTGAAAGGCTCTGAGAAGTGGGGGCTCAGTGAGTCTCATTTAATTATGAGTGTGGTGCTGGCTCGGCTCAGCCCCACCCACATGCCATTTCACGCCTGATTTCTTCTCTGATTTCTTTGGGGAAAGAGAGGGAATTCGAGTGCATGTAATTTGGGTTAACAAGACGCATTATATGCAGCCTCATTCTTGTAAAAACTTTCACAGGGAAATCACCCAACCCATGGAGAGAAAAAATTCTCTCCTTATTGTAATTTTTCCAAGGCTAATCAAACTCTCACCATTATCCTATTGATCACAGGGAAGGTTTGATTTTCTACCAGTTGCCTAGTTAAGGTACAGTAGCTGTTGCTTGGCTTACTCCATGCTGTGAGTACAACAGAGATCAACCCTCCATTTCTATTCTCCTTTTTGTCGCTTTCCTAGATCCCTTTTCCTTCAAAGCTCACCTGCCTTTTGCTTTTGTGGTGCTCTACCTGCATTTCGCCTTCTCCTATATCTGTGGAGCAACAAAAGGTGAAAAGCTGGGTTTGTACAATTAAAATTGTCAGAGTAAGAATGGGGAAAAGCAAAGACCCTGAACAGGTTTGAAAACAGGAGGCAAAGAAAAAGTTAGAGATGAATGCAGCATCCCCCAACAATATGGACAAAAAGATTCCATGTCCAGTCCCTGTGGGTGTGAGGAGCAAAAACTCCCTCCAGCTTGGAGCAGTAATGATAAGTGTGAGCCCTTGGTGGTGGCGAGTGGCCAGAAGTGGCACTGAATGCTCGAGGTCTGATCCTGCCGTTCGTGCCCTGTGCTTTGTAGCTGCCGAAGCCCGCCTTGCTGCGGGAGGGAACGCGGCCGGCTCCGTTTCAAGGTGCAGCCCCGTCCCTCTGGGAGCAGCTGCTGTGTGTCAGCCCAGCACGGGGCCCGGGCACAGCTGCACAAGAGCAGCACGCTGGGGAAAGGTGCAGGCTTTGCTTTGCCTTCCCGTGTGAGGATTTCTTTGGATGTGTTTTGTGTCCCTTCAAGTCACTTGGGAGTTTAGGAGAGCCAGAGAGAATAGCTTTTTCTGTCATTATTTGATAACCAATACAGTTCCCTTTGACCCTCTCCCCTCTTCCCAAAAAAGAAAGACCAGCTCAGCATTGTGTTATTTTTCAAAGCCTTTACAAATTAAGACAGTAACATGGAAATCCTCGTTGGGTTTCAGTTCATACTTCCTCCCATGCTGGGCTGAAATGGGGATTCTTTTGTGATGGCTGTGCTGCTTATTTTTTTAAAACCTCCTGAATTTGGCACACTGCCCTACTTTATTTTCTTTCCATTCTCTAGTGCTGCTCCCATTGGGAGGCTCATTCGCTTCTAATGCATGGTGTTATCTTTTGCAAGTTGAACTCTAAATCCCCGTGTTGTTTTTCCTTGCTTGTTATTCAGGTGCGGGGAATGTTAATGATGTCTCTTTGGCTGGTGAATGCTCTGGCTATGTGGCTTTAATTACTTTTATTAATGTGTTTTATAAAGTAAATTACAGATAAATGTAGATTTTAACTGCAGCTTAGAGGTGGCACATCTGTGAGGCTGCAAAGGCTTTCCTTTGGGGGTGAAAGGCACAGTAACACCTTCCATAGCAGGAGGATGTTCCCAGGTGTGACTGGGAGAAGCTTTACTGAAGCAAAAACTCCAGAACTACAGCCTGGCACATGCTGTGAGAGGGACAGGGACAGGAGAGGGAAGGAGCAGGACAACCTGCCAGGCTGGCAGTCCTAGGAGGGCAGCGGACACAACAGCCCAGGGAGGGATGGGCATTTGCTGGGCATCTTTCCAAAGCCCCTGGGCTCTGGCCAGAGCTCAGTGCTGGTGCTGAGGTGGGTGAGGGAAGGAAAAAGGGACCTGCCCTGGCTCCATGGTCCCCCCCTGGGCTGGCAGTGAGCACAGACCTGAGCAGGGAGAAGGAGAAACGTATTGGCATGGAGAGAGGCTGAATCTCTCCGAGTGATCTGGCCTGAACCAGGATTAGAGGATTTAGTAGAGGAAAATACATACTGGTGTCTGTAGTTTGTCTGGTGTTTTATTGAACCAAGAGTCCCATGTGAGCCATGCAGTAAGCAAGCAGTAAAATCATCCAACAATGCCTTGAAAACTGTTCTGTCTCTGAGCACTGCACCTCTTGGGCACTGGTTGTGTTCTTCATCCCAGGAGTTCCTGTTACCTTGGACAACACACAGTCATTGCCAAAAATAAATAATTAAAGCTGGGTGGTGTCTGAGTCATCGATGTATTGAGAGGATGGGAGGCTGGAAAACAAGCCGATGGGTTTTACAAAGTGGCAAATCTCCAGGCTGTTCTCGCCTTCCTGAGCTCTTGCCCTTCATTTCTATGCAAGAGACATTCTCGGTTTGGGGGATTCTTACCAGGAGCTTGTGAGAGAAATGTTGAAAAGGGATTTTTCCAGGTTGCCTTTTCCGTCTTCCTGCTGCATTAGCTGCAGGTGGTGAAGCTGCTGTTTCGGCATTTCTTCTTCAAAAGCTACATCACGTAATATTGCTGAGATCACAAGGAGATGAGGAGAAAAATGGCCCTATAGGATTTTTGTTAAAAAAGGATCCATCCATAAAAGATGAAAGGTTAAATTGCTTTTAGAAATACAGCAGCGTTTAAACAGGTGAGGATCCTCGGAAACGGAGTTTGGATTCAATAAAGTAGCCATGCAGAAGGGCAGGAGAAGGCCTTTCTTTGGAGGGAAATGTCACACTTTAGTGTTAATAAAATGTCTAGTGGTATAATAATAATGATAGCAATCAGGAGCCTTTATTTTTCACCTGGCAGGGCTGGTTCATGCGTGTTTTTTCAAAGCTACCTGCAATTCAGGAAAGAACAAAAAAAGAATCAGGCATGCATTGACTGAAAAATATCAGAGTGGAAGGGAAGAGAGCCAGAGCAGCCCAAGACTCCTGAATGTTACTGGGGAGATGAAGAGTGCTGCTCCCAGGTGGCAGGACATTTTCTTCCTCAGCTTTTTAGATGTTGCCTCCTCGCAGCTGTGTTGTAAAGACATCGCAGGAGATTTACAATCCTAAAAGAACATACAATGAAAATGTCAAAAGGAAAAGGCAATTGCAAACAATAGTTTTGCTCTGGACTGGCCCCCTCTACACGCTCCTTAGTGGTGATGTAGCACAAAGGCAATGAGCACACAGCATTAGCTACTCTTGCATCTCTTGTATATTTGTCAGGTTTGATGTGTCAGAAGTTGGTGGAACAAAATTTGTTCCCCACCTGCGTAGATGTCACTTACAGCTTTCTGTGGAAAGAGAGGAAGAGCAGGAAACATTGGTCTTTTGGGGGCAGACAGTGACAGTGGAGAGGATAATATATAACACACCAAGAGGTCTAATTATTGATTATCTTTACACACAGAAATGTAAAAATACCACTTTTCTTGCTTGACCTCTTTTCCCCACTAGCAGTTCCAGGGCATTGCTGGCTGTGCCTCTGGCTGATCTGCCCCTCCAGCACGGGGCAGGGCAGGGTGGGCAGCACAGATGCTCCCAGCAGTGTGTGACACATCTGGCATGTGAGGAGCTGCCAGCCCCACAGTGCTCACATGTGTGGAGCTGAGCCAGGGCACACATCTGGAAGGACCAGGCTGCTGCCTCCCAGAGAACTAATAGGCTGCAGGGACTTCTCTGCTCTAAACTCTCCTCTTGGCCTCGTGCAGCAGCTGGCTGTGGTAGCTGGAGCATTAATATTTGTACATTAATATTAACATCACATCACATACTCCAACCCCAGGAGCCAAGGCTCTTGAGCAGTGCTTGCACGATGCAGCCACAAGCACTCACTCCAACGTTTTCTTTAAGAGACTCCTCGACCACAGATTTGCTGCTCATGCTGGCCCAGAGTGTGTGTTGATGGGGAAGGTGCCAGCTCTTGTCAGTCACTAGTGTTGTCATGAATTAGCAGGGGCCACACAGGGTACAGCCATACGTGTCAGCCTTGTGAATGAGCGCTGGAGCAAGATGTGAGAATGTGAGATCTGCTCAGGCAAAGGAGCAGAGAGGAGAGAAGCTCCTGTGGCACAGGAGCTGCTGGGTCCTGCTCAGCCAGCAGCCTGAACCATGAGCAGCCTTCCCCCACTCCCACATCCAGTTGCTGCTCTGAGACCTGATGACAGCACTGCTCCTGCAGCAGCTGGGAACACAGGGGACAATTTTGGTGTCAGCAAGGCTTTGTCCCTGGTTTTGTGAAAAACAGTGGGTTTGTGTATATTGGGACAAATAAAATGGAGTAGCTCAGGTCACAAAGTGTACCAGGGGCTAGTAGTGAAACTGGCCCAGTTTGTTTGCGTGACAGAGCTTCTGTCACCCGGAGTGGAGGCTCTTGGGCATGTTTTGGCCTGGTGCCCCAGAACACATAGCCCTTGTTGGGTTTTACAGCCAGTTAAATCAGACATGTTTCTGTGACAAGATGACTCACCAGTCTCTTCCACCCCTCTGGCTCTACTTCTAACAACTCGCATCATTTTGTCACATGCCATTGGACAATTTCTGGTTTTTCTTAAAGCCCAACTGCTGACTCAAGGCACTGTGTGAGGAATCGTAGTTGAGACAGCAGAGAATTTATTCCTAGTTTTTATTCCTAGTTTTAAGTTGTTGATATTCAGTGCTTTGAGTTACTCTTTTGTGGGCTACTGAATGCAAATGCATCTGCTTTAAAAGCACTTATTGCTAACAGTAAAAGAAACTCACACAGTGGTAGAAGTTGGAAACATTAGGGGAAGTCTAATGAGACTCAAACCCTCTGCAGTGTGTGCTGCTCATCTTTCAGCAGCTGCACCTTTCATGGCACATCCTGGCTGCTCTGGGGTGCAGAGCCAATGTCCAGTGTTTGTTGCTGTGTTTCCAGCACAGCCCGGAGCTGCCTGAGTGCTCTCGCTGTTGATTCAGCAGCAGCACACTTGGGAGAGCTCTGGACTTATCTTTTGCCAGGCTAGAATGTCTTTTTCACTAATTCTCATCCAGGATTTTCTTGGAAAAGGAAAATAACCCCGTGTCTGCCCAGATCTGTGTTGTGCTGCACATAGAGTTATCTGTGTATGTGGGTGGCAAATTCCTTTGCTTCCTAGTGTCCTCTAGGAAGTATATAGAATAAATTTACAGCCCAAAATCAGAAGCCAGATTACTTTTTAGAAGCGCATCAGACAATTTTCATTCTGAAACTGACACGGTGTGGAAATAAAAAGAAGTGAGTAAAAAGAGTTTATGGGTTTTGAGCAAAAGATGGTATTGGCTAGGAAATGTCACTGATGAGATATTTGCTACTGAACATCACGACTTTCTTCCACCAGAGCTCAGGACAGCAGAGTTCAGTTTGTGCTGCGAGGTTCCTGCAGGCTTTTCCCTTCATCCTCCTTGGAGGGATGTTGTGCTGTGCACAGGTGGAGTGTGAGAGACTGGCTGCTCCAAAATTTCTCAGTGCTCCATTCCAGCAGTGTTTAGGTTTGGCTGTAGGTGCCCTGTCACATCGTGGAAAAGCACAAGAGAAGGGACAGTGCCACTCCTGGGTACAGCTCTGGCAGCACAGCGAAACTGCCACCTGTCACCTCTGACTGAAAGGCAGAAGGAGCAGCAGAAACTCTGCACTTTCAGAGGTGCCTCCAGACTGAAGAATGTCTCAAGGAGACAGAAGAAGGTATTTATTGTACACAGAGGTACTTATTAAGCAATGTGCTTCTGTGGCTCGTCGGTTTTGAGAAGGAAAGGTGGACAGATCTGGCAGAGGGGCTGTTCTGACCCTCTTGGCCGGCTGGTGGAGTCACCGCCGGGCTGTGGGCGGGCCCGGCCGGGGGAAGGCGAGCCCCGGGCACGGGGCTGCGGCCTGAGCTGCCCCGGGGCACAGCGGCGCTCCCGGCCCGCGCTCCTCCTTCCCCCGGCCGGCACAGGGGCGGCCTCTCCGGGCCCTGGGGACACCCGGGGCTCTGCTAACACATCTCGCTGCCTTTGTAGCCACTGCCGAACCTCCGCTCTGCTTTCGCCCGGAGCTCTGCTGCCTCTCCTCTTCCTCGCCCTCACCAGCACTTTCTCTGGGAACTGGAGAGGCTGAGGCGAATAATAGGTACAAATCAGCACCAAAGAAGAAATGATTGTCATTGCAGAAATGTATTTATTAATGATCTTCACGTAATTCTCTGGGAGTGATATTCTGCAAGACAGAATTGTGATAGATTTTCACCAAATGGGAATATTTCCCTCCAGAAATGTGTAGCATTAAAGGGAGTGAAGAAGCTGAATGTGTTTCCTCCAGTCAGGAAAATGACGGATCAGGGACAAGAGACAATACATTAGTAAACAATATAAAAAATGTACATTTTGTCATTTTGTATTCCTGAGTTATTCTAAATCTGTGAATAAATCGAGAGCTTAAAGTCTCTGGAGCTGTTTTGAAGTCTCTTGCTTTCTATAAATATTGCATTTGCCTCAAGTAAGAATTTCTGACATGTATTAAAAAAATATACATTAGTAAAGCTTATAAAATAGATATTTGGAATGCTGTTATTGTTATTTTTTATTAAAAATACAGTTTAATGGAACAATTGAGTTCTACTTCAAAGTGTCAAAATTATTTTTCTTGCTTTTTTCCCCATGTTCTTTGAACTTTATGGTTGAAGCTCCAATTTTCTGCTTTCTGATTTTGTCCCTGTTTGAAGCAGTCATTCCCCTGCACAGATCTCTCTGCTTCCCTTGCTGCTCCAGTGGGATCCTCACACTGGGGGCTGGTGGCAGCTGGCCCTGATTAGCTGAGCTCGGAAGGCCAGGTCCAGTGTGGCCAGCAGGACAGTGTCACCTCTCTGGACAGACCTGAGGAACATCCTACAGCTGCTCCTGGGGCTCTCACGGGGAGTTTCGGGGGAAATCAACGCCCAAGGTGAGCCATGGCACAGCCCTTGGTCAGCCTCACCAGAGAGGGCGAGGGGAGGTCTGTAACAAACTGACAGGTCTGGCTGCAAGGGGAGAGCCCCGGCTGTGATGGCCCTGAGAAAGCAGCTCCAGACCTCCCCTTTGTGACACACGGTTTTCTCACCTGCTGTTCCCTGCAGCCTGCACAGGAGCTGATGGTTATCACGTGCTTGAACATTTAGTCCAACTAAAGTCCAGAATGCTGCTTTTTGTGACACTGACCATGTACTGAGCCGACCTCCAGCTCAGGCCACTGGCACCGTGTGTAATTGCCCATCCCACACAGAGCTGGCATTAGGTAGCAATGCTGGATGCCAGCGCTGGACGCCCTGGCACGGAGCAGTGAGGGGCAGTGCGAGTGGGACCTGCCATCACCTGCCCACCTTTGTGGCAGGTGGCTGCACATTTCAGCACTCGGAGCATGTGTCAGCAAGCCCTGGAGCAGAGGCAGCCCTGGGAGAACAGTCTGTTTCGGAGCTCTGCAGCCGCTTTCCTCATGGTCACACATCCCCGAGTAGCTGCTCACAGCACTTGGCTCGGTGCTGGAACAGTCGGGGGCCAAAGAGGGAACACGTGCTGCAGCCATGGCCTTACATGGATTTGCATGCTCTGTATTCCACCTGCAGAATAATGTGGTTAGGGGAAAAATACAGGAACCTTTTGCAGGAAAAAAAATCTTTGTAATTTCCCTGTCGCTAGTAAAGGGCTAATGTCACATGGCGTAATTTTAAGAATTTTCTGGAGAAAAGAGTTACAGCTTTAGTTCCAGAAATACACAGACTGATGGTGAAACTTGCAAGCAACTGACATGAACAGAACACACGTAACTGGACAGAAAACAAAGTCAATGAACAAAACGCAATGTAAATAAGCAAAATACAATGTAAATGACCAGAACAGGGGAGGGGAGAGGCTGCTGCCAAAACACTGGAGGTTTTATGTGGGTGTTATCTGCACTATACAGCACCAGTCTGAACCATAGCAGTAATATCAAAGAGCTCCTCAACTTATTCATAATTAGCAGTGGGAATGCCCAGGCTTCGTTTTCTGCTCACAAAGGACCAGGGGCTGCGTCGAAGGGAACTGGAACTCTTTAATTAACTCCTTTCTAGAGCCTTCCTTTGTTGCCGTTTGCAGGCCCTGTGCTGCTCGCTGACGAAGGGAGCCCCGTCCCCCGCGGCCCCGGGGCAGGGCGCGATGCGNAGCCGCCGCCCCCAGGGTTCCAGCCCTGCCCTGCGGAAGGTGCCGGAGCGTTCTGGAGCCGCAGCGGGTCCCGCTGTGAGGAGCCGGGGCTGGGCCGTTCCCCGCCTCAGGCTGCCCACAGCGGCTGCAGCGCGGCTGTGGGCGCCATTCCTGAGGGGACGCCGGGCAGGTGAGGCCGCCGTGCTCCCATAAGCAGCGCCCCGCAGAGTTCGAGGCCATGAGGGGCCGCCGGGAGGAAATCGCGGCATTCCTCAGGTGCAAGGGGCTTTGAGTGAGGTGGTGGCCTCTGCAAAAGGAGCGATTTATCCTCAAGGGGAGGAAATCCCAGAACTCGCTTGAGCACAGTGGCCCCTCGCGCGGCGGCAGTGGCGGGAGCCCCGTGAGGCGCCAGCCCAGCGCTGTGCCCTGAGGCGAGCGCCCGTGCCATGGAGGGCAGCGCAGGGCAGGCCGTGCCGCGGGGACCCAGCGGAGCAGCGGGCGGTCTGCGGATGGCACCGTGGGAGGAAACAGTGCCCAGAAGCCGACACCAGGTAAGGCTGAAGGGGAAACCTGCCGGAGATGTGTGTGGGTGGTGGCTCGGTGGCTCCGCGAGGTGGGCTCGGCCCTGCGCGGGGCAGGCGGAGGCCATGGAGGCCTGGCTGAGGATGCACAGGCGCCTGGAACTTGGACTGGCAGGGTCACGGTCCTTTCTTAAGAGGGACGTGGGGTTTGGTGTGTTTCACACCTGAGATCGGCGCGGAGATCGGCGGCTGCCAGGCAGGCAGACGGCAGCGGGAGCAGGGCTGTGGGCAGGGAGGGGTTTGCAGTGGAGCAGAGTTCAGCTCTACTTCAGCGATGATTTAAAACAAGGGTTTGTGGAAGTTCTGTATCGGTGACTGCTGTGCACTTTGGCCATGTTTCATGTGGAGGTGCTGGCGCTCCTCGTTTCCCTCCCGCAAGGTGTGAGGGGCCGGCAGTGCTGGCCGGTGCCGCGTTCGGCTGCCCGAGCTGTGTGGGTGCTTCTCGACCATGCTGGGGCACGGGGCAGGAACAGGGAGACACCTGCATTAAAAAAAAAAAAAAAAAAAAACCTGCACGGAGGTTTTCTTTCTGTCTTTTAAATGTCGAAGCATCCTGGTGTGGGACAGTGCTTGAGGCAGGCCCTGCAGGGTCGGGGTGCTCGGGTGTTGGGGTTGAGCAGGTTAAAGAAAGGACTGGTGACATGTCACTCTGAAATCCAGAGAGCTGGACAGCCTGTCAGGAGACCCAGTAAACCTCATTTTGATCAAGGGACTCCAGCATGCTGGACATCCACTTATTTTCTGATGCTTTCACACAACAGACCTGCACCAGAGCATCGGAAGTGTGAGGTTAGGTGCAGAGATGTTCTCTTCATGGAGTTATGTGAATTGCATCGTTATATTTCACTTAGTTTTTATCCACTGCCCACTTGAGTTAGTGACAAAAGATTTCAAGGCTAGGCATGCAAATTAAAGCAATAGCTGCTATTGTTTTTTCAGATACCTGTCAGCTCTTCTTACTCAACCTAATGCAGACTGAATTTGAAAGCAGAGGAGCCAGGGCTGTGGTATTCCTGGCAGAATGATAGCTGACAGGCTCCTCACAGCTCCAGAATCAGAGTCATGTCTGACACAGAGGAACATGTGTTGGCAACCTTGCTTGAGCCACGTTTCCAGAGCTGTAAAGAAACTGGAGCATTTCCAGGGGATGACAGAAAAGCTGCTGTTTCAGGGGAGAGCCAGAGGCCATGTCATTGTCATTCTTCTCTGTTTGGCAATCTGTTCAGATTCCTTGGAAGAGCACCTGAGAGCATTTATGGGACAGGAGAAGTAATAAAAGTGAAAGTGATGGCCCAGTACTAGAAAAAAACTTATTAATGCAACATTTATGGCTACAAAGGTGCTCCTGCCCTGCATGGGCTTGCTGCCATTCTTTTGGGGAGCAGAGTAGTGCTGCTGGGGCACAGTCTGTGTGATGAAAACCGCAGTGTGCAAGGCAAGAGCACTTATTTATTTGTTCTCTGGGAATCTGGCGCTGGTGGATACTGGTGTCCCCTCCATGAGGTGCTTGTCATCCTGTGTGTACTGTGAGTGCATGGTGAGTGCTGCCAGGGGTACTGTGACAGATGGAAAGATCCTGCTTAGTACCAGTGATTCACAATGCTTTGCTTTGCTCAAGATGCATCTGGAAAGCTTCCCAGATTATACATCTGCCCCTTTGACACTGAAGCAGCAGCGCAAGTTGGAGGCCAGAAGGAACAGAAAACAGATTTAGTCTGGGCTGTTCTTTGGGCAGGGATTGTCTGTCTCCATGCTTGGAAAGCAACTGGAGAGCTAGCTACCCCAGCCCAGAACAATTCCTACAGCAATTGCAGGAGAGCTGGGTGCTAACAAATTGCAAATGTGATTGGGGTACTGGAAAAAGCAAGAAGTTCCAGTGCTGGAACTGAAGCTGTTGATGCCCCATCCCTACAAGTGCTCAAGCCCAGGCTGGATGGGCCTTGGAGTGACCTGGTCCCTGCCCAGGGCAGGGGTGGGGAATGAGATGGCTTTTAAGGCGTTTTCCAACCCAAACCATTCTGAGATTACTATGATTGTTTCATTAGTTTTGTTGTGATGCAATTTATAAGAATATGAATTTATTTTAAAGCACATACAGCACAGGTGTGAGGGCCTTGCATGAGCTTTGCTTCTTAGGAAGGTGAGACCAGAAAAGTTCCTTATTCTTCATTGTCCAGACTTTTGACACAGAGCAACCTGCCCCATATTAACTTTTGCATTTCTCATCAAGATGCAACAGACTTTAAATAGCATGTGCATGACTGACTCTTTTTTTTTTTTACTCCTATGGAGGCTGATATACAAAGTACCTCAAGTGGCAGCTGTCACCGGTGAGGTGGCATTTTTCTTCACTAAGGCTGACAGCAGCTGTCCAGGAGAAGTATGAATGGAATGAGAATGACATCATGTTTATTCAGGAATGACATTCCCAGCCATGGATCAGTGTCAGCAATATTTTGATAAGTTTTAGAATGAGAAAACATTTCTTGAAATGTTCCCTGATTTATCCTTTGTAAAATACACAACACAAAAAATAATTGAAGAGATTGCATCAGGACAAAGCAGGGCTTGCCTGTCCTATGTTTCCATGCAGTGTTTTATCTGTGCTGCAGACAGTCCATAGGCACCAGGACTCACAGCAGCTTTAACTCTTGCCAGCCCAGCTGGTTCACTCCACAGGCTTTTCCTTCTACTGCTCCTTGCCATGGCCCAGTTTGGAACTGGGCATAGTGGATTTCATCACTGTCAAAGACAATGAGTAGCTCTAGGGGAAGTCAGATCAAAGGAGGGCTGGACTAGCTTTTAGGATTATCTTTTAGGATACTAGGACAGAAATAGGAACAACTTGGCTTGGTTCCTCACAGTGCAACTAATGGGACTGGTATCTTAAATATATATAGTCAGGGTTATCGTGAGAAGACTGATGAGTCTTTTTGTGGCGGACTGACCTGGATGAAATCTCTTCTGCTGCTAGAAGCTGTTCGTCCTGAAGCCTAAGGAAAAGTTTTAGGCATTAAGGACACAACCCAGTGGATTTGAACGCCTGTGTCCCACAGGTCTGAAGATGTGTTTTTTAGCTTTATTGTATTACTTCATGTGAACTCTCTTACCACAATGGTACAACTTGCCTCCTTTATTGCTATGGTCACATTTTCTGGTAATTTTTTTTCATGCCTGGGCTTCTTAATTGCGTTTTTGCTAACATGCACATACTGAGTTCTGGTCCTTTCTCAGGTCCAGCCACCCAGGCCACTCTCCCCAACGACACATTAAGCATTGTTTGAAAACTGGCTGGCAGAGCCACCCACATCAGGAGAGAGCCCAGAACGAGCCCTTGGCTGGAATTGCAGCACAAGCTGCTGCAGGCTTTGTTGTTGCTCTCTGACATTAACTAAGAGCTGATTGTTATTGTTGTCAGTAGTCTCCAAAATTAGTCCTGAGATACCTGCCTGTTCCGAGGTTCTGACTTGCCCTCTCGTACCTCTGTCAGTCAGGCATCGCTGTAAGTGCTGACAGGTCAGGGACACAAATGTTGGTCTGAATTTTCATTCTGTCTGTAAAATTTGAAGATTTGTGTGTGTCTGCCTAGTAAGAGACATAAAGCAGAAGGACATGCGAGGGTGACCTCCCTGCAATTCATGCTATAGCTGAGCTGAAAAGAAACAACCCCAGTGTGTGTCGGAGTCAGATGTGCAGCCGGGTGTTAACTTCGCAGCTTTAAATGTATTTGTTCAGTTGTGATCTCCTCGTTCTCTCTCTCGCCTCCAACCTTGGTTCTCTCATGGTATCAGATTCAACAGGGCTATATTTAATTGGAGTTCAACAGAAGGGCTTATTTAAATATAAACTTTGGGACTGACAGTGCATTGGCTCAATATGCAAGAAGATGGATGTATGGAAGTGGCTGGTGTCTGGAGAAGGGCGGGAGGAGGTCGCAGTGTGCCCTGTGAGCAGCCAGTGCAAACAGCAGATGGGCACCTTACCCTCACACAGCCTGATCTCTGAGCCAGTGGGTACCTGCAAACACCTGCTCCAGGTGATGTGACAGTTCAGCACAGGTCTCACTCAGATGAGAACTCACCAATGTCTGGGCAGATCTCCAGAGCCACCTGATCCAGGTGTTGAGCTGAACGAGGCCACCCTGCGAGCTGCTCCCCGCAGGCCCTGGTCTGGTGTCACCTGGAGCTTGTCAGGAGCACCAAGCGGGATGGGGCTCCCGCAGTGCCCTGTGGTGATGGCTTGGTAAGGGATGCCTGAAGGTGTGGCTGTCTCTGGGGGAGCTGCTTTCCTTCTGATGCTGATTCTGTGCAGGGTGTCAGTTGCTGCAGTCAGGCTGAAAAGCAAACCATAAATAACCAAGCACAGGAGATGTTTCAGAGAAATGTTCCACTGCAGCCTGAAGAGGATTATCCTTACCAACTGACTGGATTTTGTCTTCTATTTTGTAGGTTGTTTCACACTATTTTTTTTAATCTTAGATTTTTTTCTAAAAGGAGAAATATTTTCATGCATCATCATTTGCATTAACATATGAAATGCCTTTTCTGACCAAAACTACACCATTATCATGAACTTGCTTCTAGTTTTGACTAAAGGAGGAGCTGGGGTGTAGAATACTTTTGTATCCATGAACTGACGTTCAGAAATTTCTGTGTTATACATACACGTGTTCTTTTTCCCACAACAGAAAAATGAACTATAAAGAAATATACAATGTTCATCTAATTTACATTTCTAGATACACAGCTTGGGGAGGTGTTGGGAAAGAGCAGAAGCAGTGGCTGAAAACTCTGGCTTTATGGTCACCAAGTTTGCAGAGTGAGAAGCTGCTCCTCTGAGTGTTGAAGGAATCTTACATGTAGTACTGGGGAAGCTGCTGTTTCAAGCTGTCCTACTCTGGAGAGCAGATCACTTGGTTGATCGCTTTACAACCACATGCGAAACATTCTAAACAATTTATGCATTTAAACTGTATGTTTTTCTCGCTCAAAACTTGCTACTCTGCAATGTTCCACAGATCTTGTTTATAACACATTCATCTAAAATTATCTCAGTGCACACAGCACCCTCCTATAGAGCAGATGCTATGTAACCTGAAGTTCTGTTTTGATCTCAAATCGACGTGTTTAAGCTACTTGTGTGAATTATAAATTGAAACTAAACTAAGAAAATGAAATTGTGTTTTTTGCCATGACGCTTCCACAGTTCAATAGTTCTATTCATTTTGGAGTGCCTTTCTGGTGTGATACTTACAGTTGCTATTTAAGGTTTAACTATTTTTGTATTTGAGGATCTTCTGGGTTATCTTAAAAAAAATCTCTAAAAATTAACCTTTCCCAGAAACATTATTGAACTTTTCCTGGGTATCTTCTCATTTTGTTTTTTGCATCACTTCTGAATTTAGATGAGATTTATATACAAGAGACATTTTCCTTTGTAATTAGCCTACTTATATGTCTTCATGCATCTTGAAAGGATGCCTAAGTATCTCAGGAGATTAGCACTCGCATCCTGGGGCCTTTTCATAGCTAAAATCACTGGTTATCATCCTCACATAATTATTCATACTTATTTACTATTTATATTACAGTAATTCCTAAAGGAATCTCCCAGGTTGGGCCCCCTGTGCTAGGTGCTCTAGGTGCATGAATGAGATACATGTGCAGCACAGACCTCCATGCTGCTCTGTGAATCTCCCTTTTGTAGGGAGATTACATTTTGCAGTCCCACTAAGCAGAGAGGACAGAGGATGGCTGCCCCTTTGCTCCTGTCCAAATTCCTGGCTTCACAGGCCTGCCAAGATGGCCTTTTCCCTCTTTACAGACTCTGAAAAGGTTTCTTCTGCGTTGTTCTGGCATTGTAACCTGATTTTTGAAGCCTCAAAATATTTCAGTTTCTTAGGGTCTCAGGTCTTCCTAAGATGGAAAGAAACTCATTTCCCCTCCCAGAACCTTCTGGCTTATAATAGAGCAGTGTCTTTTCACTGCCCCTCTTAATAATGTCTTTTGGACACCAATGTTCCTTTATAAGAAGACCTCATGTTTTTATATAAGAATGAAGAGCTGAAACCAGGATGGCTTCAAAGCAGAAGCATCAGATTCACTTTGGCTTCAGTATTTCACTACTGGAAACAAACACATAATCAAAGCAGGGGCAGTAACGAGCCTTGTACTGGGTTTCCCCAAAGATGAGGCATTGCAAACTCTTTGCCTCTTCAGACCCCTGCAGGGTCCCCCAAGAATTGGTTCTTTTCCAGCCTTGCCTGGGTTTATGGGAATTGTGTTTCCTGTCTCCTCATCCCTCTCGCAGTGAGTAGACGTGGCAGCTCCTGGCTGGGATCCTGACGTTGCTGGGGGCTTGTGCCTGCAGGTCTGTGGGAACGAGGGGGATGAAGGTGAGTGAGAAGGAGAGGGAACACCTGCAGTCAGTAGGAAACCTACAAAAGCAAATAACGATGCTGTGGCCAGAACTGCCAGCCAGGTGTAAGGAAACCCAGGAACAAGGAGGCACCTAGCAAGAGCCTGCTGCTGGCACTCAGCAAACAGATGGTGCAGACAACCTGACCAGCCACGGTGTCAGCTTCCCCAGGGCTCCCCGATCAGCCAACGTGCGCTGCAAGGCCACGGGACTTTGTGAGGTCATTAGTCACTTCCAGAGGTGAGCACCTCTGCCTCGCCTGCACGCCAGGGAGACCAGCCCAGGCTCGACCTCGTGGCAGGGGGGGAGGCAGAGTGTTGGACAGAAGTGATAGCTGCAGGCCCTGGCTCTGCTAGTGAGAGTTCATTCACAGCTCTGTTGTGGAGAGGCTGAGGGACTGCATGAATGGAGAGGGCTCGTGCAGCCATGCTGAAAGGGACATAAGGAAACTGCTTTTGCATCCAGCACAACTCCAGAAGGGCCATGGCTGGGTGAGCAGAATGTGCATTTTCCTGTTGGCTATTGTTTAATTAGGCTGTTGCTGATGCTGACACTGTGTATTTTCTTTTCTCTATCTCCTTTCCTTCTTTATTATTTCCTACTTTAGTTTGATGTTGTTGGTATATAAAATTTAAAGAGCTCTAAATTTTTTTAAAGGCCCCTAAAGGGAGCGGTGCTTTTTTTGTGTTAAAGTCATTACATGAACACCTGTGAACTGTTGAGTTTAATTGGGCTACAGCTGTTGGGGAGCGAGGGGGGATTTATTGGTTTGATTGGCTGTCTTCAGATTGCCGTGTGTTGTCATGCACTGCCCTTCCAACCTGTCTCTTTAAACAGAAGCACATGTGCATATCAGGTACTTAGAGGGACTGGATCTGAGGGATGGGGCTGTCAAAGCAGAGTGGATGGTGTGGCCATGTGAGGACGCAAAGGCAGCCAGCAGAGAGCATGGGAAAGCTGTGTCAGCTGGGGGAGCAGCAGATGGCCGGCCAGCCAGCCCACTCCGCGGTGCTGGAGGGGCTGCCAAGCTCCCAGAGACATTTCTGAGCGGTGACTGATCGTGCCGCAGGGTTCCTGGGCAGTGCTGGAGATGCTTCCTAGTGGGAAGCGAGGGCCTGTCTGGAACATCACATGCCTGCATGGACAGCAGCAGAGGTCACGTAAGAACTGTCTCTATTAAAGAGGCAGGCAGTAGGAAAGCTGATAAAGCAGGGAGCCTCTGGGTGAAGAAGTCCTCCTGCTAAGAGGAGAGATCTCATGCGCAGCTAGGGCAGTCACCTCAGCTCCACAGGGAATACAGACTCCGTGTGTACACAGAGAGGGAGGGGCCATGAGGAAACTGCCACCGTACCACTGAGTACCACACAGGCAGCCTGTGCTTGGTTCGTTCTTCCCTGCAGGGTTTGGCCTAGTGAAGAGCAACCCTGCCCTCTCTCTGAGGTGCATGGGGTGGGGAGGGTGATCCAGGGCAGCCTGAGCTCAGCTGTGCTCTGCCTCTGCAGAGAAGGCAGCTTGGGTGCAGTGCTCACTCAGCTGAGTGGCACCTTTGGACCCTCGTGTCCTCTGGCAGAGCCCTCCATGCACTTTGTGCCCATTCCCTGCCTGTGGGAGTGCATCTCTTCTCAGCTGAAAGGTCTAATGAGCTGAGAGGATGCTCCTGCTCTCTCTACAAGTGTCCTGTCACCTGCACCTTTGTGCCAGTGTCCAGACTCCTGTGGGGCTCCGTGGCACCCCGGTTACCAGTGCATCGTCCGCTCTATTGTTCTGAGTCAGTTCACTGTGTGTGTTTGTGAAGGATATGGACAGAGATACCTCTCCATCGTGCCTCAGGGTAGGGGGAAGGGTAAAAAAATTCCTTTTGATTCCTTTTTTTCTGTTGTTTTCACACCATTAGGAAATAATTAACCTCCTTAGTGAAAGCGTGTCTCCTTTTCACCTGAGTAGGAAAACCTTAAAATATACATACAATATTTTTAACACTAAGCTTAAATTATGCAGTTGCTGCATTTTGATGATAAATATGCAGATGAGAAGATTTCTGCCTCTTTTATCTTGTGGTTCTAACTCTGTCTAAAAACAGATTGTCGCAGTCACCCTAATTCTGAGAAAAACAGCCTTTTGTGCATTGAAAAGCCAAAACAAGCAAGTCTGATGATCAGATCTTCTCTTCCTGGCTGGCATATGTCTGCCATGCTAGTGAAGGAATCACTTATTTCTCATGGTGACGGCAGTTGGTGCCATCAATTCCTGTCAGCTGGGGAAAGGGATGGGAAGCCAAATTCATACACTGGTGATTAATTCTGGGCACTCGAATGAAGAAAGACTCTTTGAATACCACTGGAAAGCTCTGAGATTGTCCATTCTGCTGCAATGCAGATATATTCTATACAGATGTGATTAGATAATCCTGGTCTTTCTGCATCTCAGGGAGAGCCCTGAGTGGGAATCCACTCACATAAGCTTTGGCCTGTAGGTGTCCAGAACAGGCCAACACAAGATGGAATGAGTGGGTTGCGGGCACTGGGGAAGGACTCAGCAGCAGATCTTGTTCTGCTGCTTACCTCTTTCCTTCAGTTTGGAAGGTGACACTTCTCAGTGGAGGCCACAACTGCTTGAGCAGTCTGTGGAGGGGATGGCCCACTCCTCTGTCTGTGGGAGGCAGGGCTTTGGAAAAACCACTTGATGCTTCCACCAGTTCTTCTCCTTGTCTCAAGTTTTCTCTCTTCCTCTCATATATACATGTGCACAGTCATTTTGCCTCCAAAGCAGGCCTGGTGCCCTGCTTTTTGGTCTTTCTGGCCATGGTAACATCCTTTCTGGTGCTACTAATCACAAGCAAGAGCGAGTTGCTGTGTTTGTCATCATCCCTTTGCCTTCTCATGAGTGATCTCTGTTGTCACTGACTGTCCTTGGGCCAGCCACTCACACCATGAGCTGGGGGCAGCTTCAGGGGTGCTGGTGGCAGGGCTGACAGTCTTACCTGTATGTCTCTGACATTGTAAATGAGGATAGGGAATCTGGCAAAGCACAGTGAACAATATTAAGTAGATCTGGAGTTTATGGATCTGAGCTCCTAATCCCATCCTTAGACTACTGTGTAGTCTGATGCATTTCTCTGGACACCTGTCAGATTAGTGCTGGAAACATCATTTCAGAGCTTTCCTTTAATCAGTCCGCAGAAAGGCTGCAAAGTTGGGACATCCCTGAATGTACGTAGAAGATGGGCTCTGGTGGAGCCAACTGGCCTTGAGTTATTTCTACAGAAATCCCCGTAATGTCACAGTTTCCAAGTGAAGAGCATAAAATCAAAGATGTGTAAAAACAAGTAATGGTCTGCAAGGATTGTGAAACCTTGTTTCCAGACAGAGTAACTTCTTATTTGACCTGTTCATATCCCGCAGTCAAACTTGAAGAGCTTTGGACTCTAATACCATCTGTGGGAATGTGATCCATTGGCTAGTTTGCAGCTGTTCAGCACTCTCTCAAGATACGCTGGAATTGCTAAGTTCAATTGAAGTAGGCAGTGAAAATAAGTGTGAAGGGCTTTAATATCGATCTATGAAGATTATAGTGTTCATAGGCAAATAAACACTCTTGTGTTATGTTTTTTTGCACATAACATGCTTTTATTTTAGGCTGAGGAAAACTGTAGTGAGAAAGAACAGAAGGCAAGTCCCCATGACAGCACGGGGTGTGTGTCTGCACACACATGTCTGTCAGTCTTTTGCAAATGGTTACAGACACTCTGAAAACAAAAGTAGCTGTACACAGGAGAGTTCTTACAGCCATACAGATGGAAAATAATGGGCACTCGTGGCTTGGGCCGCATAATCCATATGCACTCACACTTTCAGATATCTGAAAATATACTTTCTGATCTCCTCAGAAGACCACCCCCCCATTTTAGGCTGTTGGGTAATGAGGGTGAGTCAGCCACATTAGGGCTTCTATTCATCCTATTTCATTGTGTTTAAGCAGGCGGTAGCTACTGGAATTGTACAGGCCATCTCTGCACCAACTCAATAGCACTGCTTATTTCTCCATCTCTTTTAAAGCCTGTGCAAAAGTAAACCTGCTGAGGCTGTTCAGTGGTTTTCTTTTCACTCCATAAGCTTTTCCTTTCCCAAGGAGCCCAGCACCTTGCTGATAATCGGCTCATATACACAGTATAAAGTAGAACTGTAGGAGATTCTGTAGAGAATCTCTACTAGTTTTTAATGTTTTTTTGGTGTTTTCTTGATTAAAGAGTTGTGTCAGAAGAGCAGTGGTCCTGGGGGCATCTTTCTTCAAGAGACTGTGAACAGTAGTTCCTCTTCTTGGCACCCGGATCTGGTATCTCCTTTTCTGTATCACGAGTCCTGCATGTTTAGCACATTACAAGTTCTGTTTGAATTGAATTGGTATTTCTGCAGCTGCATCATGTGATCATCAACATTAAAATGGTTGTTCTTGGATTAATAGTTCTTTCTCTACCTTTTGGACTGTAGCTTCCTTTTCCAGGAGGGGCAGGAAATCACATCCTGTGCTTTACATTGGCAGTCTTGGCTCCATCCCAAAAAAGAGCAGAATTTAATGCTGCTGATGCTTGCAGCTCAGTAAGATTGTTCAGAGAAATGGAGAATGTGCTGTCCCCCCGTGGGATGCAGGGGAAGCAGGGGGAGCGACATTTTGACTGAGCTCTGCTGACTTGGGCAGCGCCTCCTGGAGCAGGGACGGTGCTTCCTAAATTCTGCTGCGTGCAGAGTGCAGCCAGCGGGTCACGGCCGGGGAGTGGCTCTCACAGGGCGCTGTGCAGACAGAAATACACGTGTGTGTGTGTGTGTGTGTGTGTGCTGCAGGTGCAGGGGTGCAGTGCTGCCACTCAAATGCTGCCCCTCTGCAGAGAGGGAACTGGGGCTGGACTGCCAGGGGAGAGACCCTTTGGAGCTGAGCAAACCTGCAAGTAGTAGGGCTGCCCATCAGACTGCTTATACCTACACCTTAGCATCCTTCTGACATGATGCTTGACATGTCCTTATGTCTCATTGGCCTCCGAAGTGGAAACAAAGAACTGAAGCAGCTCCTCTTCATGTTCAGAGCTCAAGAGACTGTGAATGTTTCTTCACTCTGAGCATTGCTGCTGTATTGTATTAGTGAGACCACTCCAGGAACCCACCGAGGATACAAACTCTCCCCTTGAGAAAGGCGAATGATATCTCTGTACAGCACAGCCTCTGCCTTTCCAAATGGCTGCTTCCAACCTATGGTTCTCTCTGCTTTTCTCAAAATCTGCTCTTGACACAAGCCTTTATCTCCACAGTTATGGATGAGTGGATATTGTGTGTTTGTATGGTAGCCAAATGGTGTGATTTTCCTTATCTAAATCTCTTTGACTTCCTGGTTTTGACCTAAGATAGCCCTGCTGCAGCGCAACCACCCAGCACTTCCTTTGCTGTGGACTGCTTTGGATGTGGCACCTCCAGTGGAGTGGGCTGCAAGGCTCACAGAAGCGTTGGAAAACCCAGAGGAGTTTAGTGAGAGGCCATGTAAGGACCTACACGAAAAGCCGTGTGCCCTTTGCACAGAACACCACGAACAGCCAGGCTTTCGGATGCTGGTGTGTGCTTTAGTGAAACCTGATGAAATGCAACAGGATAGAGAGGAAATGAAAGAGTTTGTACAAGCTATGGGGGCAACATATGGCAGACTGGGGATGGGGAGACCTTGGAGAGCAGTTTGTGGACGCAGAGATACTCAGCTTGTGTTACAGCACAGCTGCTCAGAACAAAAGAGTCTGTCTGGCTCGCTCGTGTGTTAGCTAATGCTGGTGACAGGAAGTTTGGAAAAAGTCTAAAATATTGCTCATTAAATGGGCAAGTGCAGTGCTCAGGTTTGCAACATACTGATCAAATATGTTGATCCTAACGGACATGGTCACGAGATGGGTCAGCAATTTAAAGGAGCAGATGCAAATGAGGGAAACAGCAGAATCAGGATAGCAAAAGAGAGCAAGAGTTGGTTAAGAGTTGGTTAAGATTGCACAGCACACTTTGAGTAGAAAATTTCCAGTGTAAATCCCTGTTATTGAAAAAGGCAGAGCAGAGAGACTATATATGGATGAGCCGTATGAATGGACCTCAGAATACCTCAGTTTGGATTCTTGGAAAGTGGATCAATTAAAATATCTTTCTTTGAAGCTGAGATTCAATCACAAGGAGTAGATGGTTATTGTGAGTGTCACAACCAAAGCACACCTTGGCTGTGGTGATCCCCCAATCAGTTGGAGTTTCTGTAATTGAGCACTGATGGTGCAAAATATATTGATAAGTTCTATGAAAGTGTAATCTTGGAAATGAATTCTTCTGATGACAGGCTTTGCAAACTCAAAACCAAGATCTGTACGATCCACAATATTTCAGCTGAATTTGCTAAGGAACATGAAATAGTATCATCAGGTGAGGAAAATATTTTCAGTAATGTTTGCAGGATTGTAAATTTATTCTTTCCTGACATTCCAAAAGTAATTATGGATACAAAGAGTATTTGAGTCTGGGTACATAGCACTGCTGCTACATTGAGGGCACAAACAACCCTACTATTGGGGAACATGAACTTCAATTGACATGAAAATTAAATTTGTTTTGATCAGCTCTGTGTTACAGTCATACAGAGGAAATTAACTGCCTCAGAGTTTGTTGTGTCCTGTACAGCAGCATGGTAAAATCACAGGTGAGTTCTGTATTTGGACACTAAATACAAAGGTATCTATTTTCTATTATTCTTGAAGCAAGGGATGTTTCCCCTTATAGCTAAAGAGAAGTTCAGCGCTTTCTCTAAAATTACCGATGCATTGCTACCCTTGTATTCCTGCAGATGCACAGCAATTTCGGCTCTCTCTGGTTGTGGGGTGGACAGCTGCCCTCAGCATCTTGGCTGAAATTTTGGCTCAGTGTGACCCAGACATTTTGCAGACCCCCTGCACATTGCAGTGCCCATTGCTGTGAC
This sequence comes from Notiomystis cincta, assembly GCA_013398075.1. NCBI lineage: Eukaryota > Metazoa > Chordata > Aves > Passeriformes > Notiomystidae > Notiomystis > Notiomystis cincta. Next base: position 178,075 of record VZRX01012152.1, read on the forward strand.
TCCAGCTCCTGGAAAGGGCTTCTACGTTGAAAAATTATCAGCATGTAATGAGTGAGGACTGCTTTACCCAGCCTAGCTTTGATCTTTGCTCAAGAACTGATTCAGGATAATAACAGGCTGAGATAAAATACAAATGGCCACTTTGCTAGACAAAGACAATTGCTTGTGTAGAGCTTTGGCTACCATGCAATTAATTTCTTTTCAGAGCCACGCAGCTAATATATAACAGTCATTTGCAAGATATTGCTGATTTACATAGCGCCCCCACCTCTCCTGCAGCCAGCACTGAAAAAACGAGATTGGCTGGAGGCTTACAGTGATGTTAGCAATGAATAATACATCATCTGCAATCTGGGCTTCTTTAGCCATGTTATTTGCAGGCTGCAGGGTTTTTTTTCTGGCTTAAGCAATATGTTTTTAGTGGATGTGTTGGAATCTTGTTTTGTCTCTTCTGCCATAGCTGTGCCTGGGATGTTTGGACCTCCACATTAACGCCAGGAGCTGGTTTACATAGTTGGCAGCACAACGTTTGTGGCTCATCTTTGTGCAGTTTAGTGGTGGGACAGAAACACGCGAGGAGATTGAACCTGGTGAAGAAACCAGTCGTGTTTGGTGTGTGTCAGCCCCGCGTGCCCGCCCTCCCGCTGGCTTTTGGCACCGCTGGTTTCAGAGCCCTGGAGGAGTCTGGCGGTCAGTGCGTGTGCAGTTCGGGCTGTGAGTTTGCCATCTAGTGGCTACTGGGTTTGATACCGGAGTCCGAAGCAGCCCCCGGTGAAACCCGCCTGGCTCAGGCGCTGCTGCTGCTCCCGCTGGACTGGAGGCAGCGCAGTGAAGGCCGACAGCCGCCCTCTGCCTTCACCTGCTGCCGTGCTCTCCTTTGGCTTAGCCCTGTCTGACATTTGAGCTTCGCTTAAAGGTGAAACACGCTGTCAGGCCAAAGAAGTCCCGGTCTGGAGTCGGAATTTGGAAACATTTGTGTCAGGTTCAGCCCTCCAGGGCCAGGAGCCAGCTCCATACGCAGTCCTGCTGTGCCAGGCTGATGCACTGAGGTTCCTTCCTGGCCTCAGCAGCATCTCAGCCTGGCTGCACTTCCCTGAAGCAGAACCAAATTCTCCCCACTGTACAGATTCAGCAGGTTATGGTTCAAGTAATTTTCCTCCTGGCTTTGTGAATGAGAGTAAAGCTGTTGTGTTGCTGCCAATAAGTCTCCTGTGCCAAGGAAAAGCTTTTCAGGCTGGTGCTCTGGTTTGTGCTCATGTGAGACACAGGTGAGAAAGATGCTCTCTCTAGTCCCTTCTTAAGGGAGAGGTGACATGAAATTGTTTATTTGGAGCAGCCTTTGCACTGCTGATCACAGTGCAGTCTGTATACTTGGGTGGGAATAGGGAGGAACACATGTACAAAGAACAGAGATTAATTTGGGTAGAAAAAAGAGCTGCATTGGAGAAATGTCCTCTGCCCCTTCCCCCACTGGCGTTTACTGGAGTTGCATTTGTTTGCTGTCCCAGGTACCAGAAGAGATGAGGTGCTGCTCTTGTGTGTGTATACTTTGTGCCTGACTTTCTCCTCCACGATCTCATGTCTGAATCAAAGCTTGCCTACAGGTGGTGATCGAGCCCAAAAAGGCTCATCACGTACCAAACAACCGTCTGCAGTTATTTGTTTGTCCTCTGTAGCCAGCGTAGTTACTTATTGATAACAAATGTTTGTCTCACCATGTTGTAATGAAAAGGAAGAGATAAAAGCCCCATTCGTGCTTGAAGTGCCAAATTAGCTAAGAATGGTGACACTCTGCTACTCTTCTCTTATGTGCTCAGATAGAAAGGCATAAACCATTGCTCTTTACAATACACTGGGGTAGCTTGTTACCCTGGGACAAGGCTGGTTCAAATGCTTCAACTGTGAGCCAGAAGCATTTGAAGGATTTACTAGACAGTTAAAATACAGGAGATGCTGCCTCATGCACCGGGCATTGCTCCAGGAGCCAGGATGAAGGAAACATTTCCTCTAGGGTAGCTGCAGTGGAGCCTAAAGCCAGCAACAAGGCCAAGGGTTTGCTTTCAGAAATCTAGTCCTAAGGCACTTGTAGAACATCCTGAAAGAACAAATCCCCACTCTCTGAGCAAGGTATCACGGATTCTGTGGTGGGAGTACAGTCAGTGCCTGCTCTTGCCAGCAGCCTGCATGGTGTGGTGCAGCCACTGCATCTCGGCATCTTCTGGGGGTGCAGGCAGGGGCTCCAGACAGTCTGGTTGCACAAGTTTCTAGTTTGGGTCCTGCTGCAAGTCAATGTTTAAAACCCCAGGGATTTTGTGTGTGTGTAAATGTGCCTTGTAAAATGATGTCCGCAGACATTCTAAGCAGACCACAGCATTTTGATGGAAGCCAGGGTTCAAATCAAAACCACCTCATTTCCCTCCAAACCCTGTCTCCCCATCAGACTAGGTCTGGATCCCATTTGAAATGTGTTAATCAGAGAAAAATGACATATGCCTCTACTCTGAGGTCCATAAAAATTTAGTGTGACATTGAGAGAGACCCAATGCTCCATTCTTCATTAGGCCTGTGCTCCTACTGTAAATGCAGGGAGACTGGAGATTCTCTTTAAACTGGAGTACATGTAATTCTGGAAATATTTTCTTACAGGTGTGAGAGAACTCTCGGTCATGAAAAGCCATGCTTCTGTTCCTCAGTGTCTTGGGTGGAGGCAGCAGTGAGAGCAGGTTTGCTCTCTGACTTTGCCTAACTATTCCTGAGGCAGAACTGGTTTGGGGAACAAGGTACTCAGATCAGGCTGTGATTGCTAGAAGAGGGCTCACTGCATCCTGTTGGTAGTGTGACTAAATCCTGCAATGTTTGATGGGATTTTTTTTTCTTCCAGATTCTGAAAGAAATGACTTTTTGTACAATTTGGGCTCTCATGTTATAAAAGATATTTCTAATCTGAGAACATTTTAAAACACGAAATGAATTCAGCTAATGGACCAGAAACCAGAAGGCAAAGAAAGAGAAAACAAAGTATATCTCTCTTCTCCATCACGTGGTTGGTTTAGGGAGGAAGAATGAGTCACTCTTTTTTAGCACATAAAAGTGGCTGTGATTACCCCTGTTCCAAAATTGCTGATATGCACAGAAAAAAGGAGCTGCACTCAGCACTTGCCCAGGCTCTGTGGCACTGATCTGCCCTCCCCTGGGAGGTGAGGACACTGGCAATGTCTTGGCAAGAGATGGGAGAAGAGAACATGCTCAGGAGCTGCTGGCTGTGGGCTGCAGTCCGACAGCCACTCCCCCTGTGTGGAGCTGCGCTGATGCTCTGTGCCCGTCCTGTGCCCGAACCTCATGGGCTGCGTGTGCTCCTGGCTCGGGCCTCCGTGTCTCACCGTGTCTAACCTACTTAGGAGTCAGTAAATTGGAAGAAATTCAAATGTTGAGTAGTTTAAGACTCAAGTCTCTCACTTTAATTACTTTCTGTTAGTCAAAATTATCTTGCCTTTTGAGGCAGATAAAATCAGGACAAAGACAGATGCATGGGAAGAGCAAACTTTGAAAGTCAGAGCGTACATCGTTTGTTCAGTATGAGCTCCCCCTGGACCTGAGAGCTGGAAGAATCCTGCTGGGCAGGAAAGCAGTAGTTCATCAGGATAACTGCAGAGCTGGGGAGCAGACAGAGGTGGAGGCTTCATGTCTGCTGTGTTTACAGCTAGGGGCGGGGGCAGAATGGTTTTCCCTCCCTTGGGGTTTTGTGGCTGTGTAAGCTGCACATACCCCACTTTCCTGGTAAGGGGCTCTGTTTGTCAAGGCAGAAGGAATCCTTGAAGGCCCTTTTCTTGAGTTTAGAGAAAAGTCCCAGCCAGCCCAGAGCTGAAGCAGCATTTTGTTGTTGTTTCCAGATTCATCAACTCCTGCTTTAATTCTTGGTGCTCACAGTTTTAATTTCTCAAATCCTGCCACTTCACGATCTCCACCTCTGAGATCCCTATTATCCCTGTTGTGCAATTACTGTGGATCAGAGTTAAATCTATTTTTACTCTCTTGTTTTTCCCTTCAGTTTGTAATGCCTCTGGGAGTGAGTTCTGGGAAGAATCTGCTTTGGTTTTAAGCTGTATGGTGCCGCCTCCTCTCCCATTATCACTCTCAGGTTTCAATGGCCCCATTGTGCTGTCTGTACTGGCATTTCGTTTGCTTTGAAGTGTGGGTAAGAAGTTGCTCCGTCCCTCCAGTTTTATTCTGTCTCTCACGGCACTGACCTTCCTGCCGGGAGCTGTTTGACGGAGCGGCCGTTCCTCCTGCACACCTGAGCGCCCTCCAGGGCAGGTACGAACTGCCGAGGCTTTCCCGCAGCCCCTCCGACACCCGCGCCCGCTGCCTGCGCCGGCTTTGCTTTGCTTTCTGGTCTTTCCTCCTTGGCTCAGAGGAGTCGGCGATCTCGTGGATCCCATGTTTTTAGTACTTTGACAATGAGATTTTTTCCTTGTGAAATTTTGGCTTCTGCCACTGACTGAGAGACAAGAAAAAAATTCTGATGATGCAAAAAATGCTGTAAAGTAGAATTGTTCTAATGTAATTTCTGACTGCATGAAACTCTTTCCATTGTGCATTTCTCAGGCTTTATTGAATCCCAGCCAATTTCCTTCAGCTTTGTCTCATTTCCCTTCAAAGTTGGCTTTTCTCAGCTCCAAGATATTTGTGTTGCTGCCCTTTCTGCAGACCCTCATCTGCATTTCAAACCTGGTGAGAGATTACCATCCCTGTATCTTAGGTATCTCTGTAGTCATTTAGTACACCTGGCTCCCATCCAGCCCTTGGATGCAGACTTGTCTCTGATCTGGCTGACAGTGTAAAGCAGCTGCTCTCCTGTACTATCCCCAGGAGCACAGGCCCTTCCGTAAGTGTCCTGTTGTTTCCCAAATGAAGTAAAATCCCCCCTGGACCACACTGCTTGCCCTGTTGACAGACCTCCCAAGTCTTTTCCCTTCCCTTTCCTTTCCTTACCCAGCCGCAGTCGCGCGGTTTGGTGCTCTCCTCAGTGGCTGTAGCTCTGTGCCCATGTGGTTGGCTGCAGCCGTGGGCAGGTCCCAGGGCAGTGGGCGCTCTGCTGGGGCACAGGGACAGGCCAGGGATGAGTGTTTGTGTAGGCAGGCACTTGGATGCTTCTGATGAATATTTAAGATCTCACCGTGAGCACTGGGCTAATGAATTGCAGTTCTAGCGTTCACTGAAGAAGTGTCACAAACATAATGGGGACAAAATTTGCTTAAAATTTGTTTTGAACATCTGTGGCATTTTTCTTTCAGTTTACTCAGCTCTGTTTTTTCTGCATCTTATTTACTTTGGACTGCGAAACTACACTAGTTATTTTAACTTTTTTTTTGTTTGTTTATTTTGAATAAATTTTCTTTTACTATTCTGGAGACAGAATGGTACCACAAACTGTTTGCCTTACTTCCAGGAGACATTGTATTATTAATGCTTTCTAAAACTTTTACTTTTTATTAGTTTTATTTCTACTAAAGCTTGGTCTCAAAGCCTACAGTCATTATTCAGAAGAGGGGTATTAGCTGTGACCCATGAGTACTGTGCAGAATTTAAGGGTACAATTAGACAAGGAGAGTTTTCAGTATACTCTGAGTGCACAAATCCTGCAAAGCTCTTACGGTGCTGATCTCTCCCTGGATGACTCCCTGGCGGAATTTCTCTCGGCCTGCCCTGAAGGGCCGTTCCTGAGCTGGTGGGATCTGTGCCCCACGCTCGGGCTGCTGGGGGTGGCAGCGTCCCATCCCCCTGAACTTGTCTTACAAAGCGGTTCTCAATCGAACAGCGTTAGCCCACGTGATGGGTGAATCCAGGTCAGAGAGCATGGTCCCTTCACATCTGCTCCGTGCTTGCTGCTGACATTTTCATTCAGCCTGCCTGTACTGGGCAGCGATGGAGGTCTGTGAAGGGGGGACAGAAACATCTTTCTGCTGGGGGAGGACAATGGCAGGACCTCCCAGTAACTGCAGCTGTGTCGGGGCTCTGAATACAACGGGCCACTCTTGGCAGTGCTACTGAGGTCTGGCTCTTGGAAAGCAGCACTGTGATTCAGCTGTCACTCAGCTCCCAGCAAAGGGAGCTTTGAAAAGGCGCCTCTGCTGCTCTCCTGGAGTAGCAAATATTTCCTAGGCCTGTGCTGCTGAATGGGAGAGATTGCCATTGTCCTCCTTCCCCTCTCAGGCTTGCTGGGCTTGCTCTAAATGGGCCTTTTGCAAGGGAACAATAAGCCCAGCGAAGGGTCCAGGTTGCACATGTCTGAGCAGTGAGAACACTCGAGCACTTGTTCATTGGCTCCTGTGATGTGAAAAGCTGTGCTGCCGACAGGGCAGGGGGTTTTCCAGCCACAGCTGTGGTTTGTTTTCTCTCTCAAGTTGTGCTGCTCTGGGTGTACATCTGCATGTTTCAACTAATTTCCTAGAAAATATTTTCACCCCAAGATTTACACTGGCCTCAGAAATCTGTTTCCTTTTGCACCTGGGGCTCCATGATGAGTTTGCAGTGAAACCCACCAGGCAGGTGGGACCTGAGTTCACATGCCTCTGCTCTGATAAACTTCAGCTTAGGTTTGGTAGAATATCCCCAAACTTGTATTGCCTCGTGGTTTTGCAGCAAAACCACATGCCCTCTCTGATTCAAACCTGGCTGAAAAGCTGTGGCTTGAGCTGACATTCACAACAAAGTTCAGGGCTAGAAAACATTGCTTCTTAGGAATCTGTATAGAGACAAAGGTACAGTTTTCTGCCTGGACCATGGAACATTTTCTAGTTTTCCTCTGACCTTCGGGTCATTTAAAAAAAAAATGTCCTTTAGTTTTTAAACCTCACCCAGATCCCAAATACAGTATAATATATTCATTTGCTCTATCTACAGTATTTCTTTTTAGGGGTCATAGAGCAATGACCTGTCTAAGAATGCCTTAAGACCAGGAACAGCGTTTGGTGACTCACCGTGTCCTTACTCCTCTGAAGTGTGGCTGACACGATGGGCTTTGTTTCCCAACATTGCCTGTGTAGATGCCTGAGGGATTAGAGAATTTTTCAGTATATAATCTCTGCTTACATACTCCTACAAATCAATGTCAGCTTTTATTTAAAAACACTATCAGAAAAATTAGTTCTTCGTTCTTTTCAGACATTCTGTGGTCTGATTTTTCTCCTGTGCTAGTCTTGGTCTAGTGTAATTTGTGCTGGTGCTTTTCCTGATTTAGGCCTGTCTGAGTGAAAGGAGAATCAATGCTTCCTTTGCAAAGTGACTCGGACTGCAGCCTGGCCACAGCACCCTGTCATCAGGAAGTTTGCAAAATCGAGGTGACCGCACCCTGGCTGCGAGTCCAGGGGTTCTGCTCTGTGGCGTGTCCTCCAAATGCCAGTGAGGAAAATCTCTTTGGAAGTTTCTGCCTTGCTCATCCCATTTACTGAAACTAAATTTCAAGAAGCTAATCGGGCAGAGAGTGCAAAGGATGAAATGTTAGAAATCAAATTAATGAAGCTGAATCACCAATTTGTGACCTAGAAGACTATTAGGAGTGATCAGAATTAATTAACTCTCCTTTGCGATGCTTCAGAGGAGGCCAGCGAGCGCGGAGACAAAGGACACGGATGGGATGTGACTACCTGGGCCGGCGGAGGCAGCGCGGCCGGGCTGGCCCCAGCCGGGCTCAGCGGCCACTCGTGGAGCACAATTAGCAGGAGATGGTGGGAGAGTTGCCATGGTCCCTTCCTGCTCTTCCCTGCTTGTTCAGGGACAAGTGGATGAAGCTGTGAAGAAGTGGCCATCCTGTTATTTGTGATGGAAGTACAGGGAGGTCTGAGGGACCGAGTGGGATTTTGAATTTTCTGGTAGAACAGTACTGACAATTCCCAGGAAAAGTTGTCGCTGCTCCCATTCTATGAATTTGTTTCTTTGGCTCAAGCTCTCTTGGCAGGTTGAGGTTGGGGGTATCTGGTGGAAAGTGGCCACCTCACACTTCATCTTGGAAGACTGGTGGAAACCACCAGAGGCAGAGCAACCATGACACAAAATCTTACTGGTATTTTCCTGGTTTAATCAAAGCCAGGATTGAGTCCCAAACACCTCTAGGGAAAGATGATTCATGTATTAAGTTGTAGCTTCTTTTCTTTCAAAGGTCAGAGTTTTAGACAGCTCTGGATGATAGTTGCCAAAATAAACTGGTCATTTGAGATACTCAGGGGTACAAAGTCAACCTCTCACTGAAGTGAATGTGAAAGGTAATACCTACTTTGTAATATTTGGGAATTTTAAAGAAAGTGAATATTTTCCTCACCATTTTTTGGGGGACAAATGTGGAGAAAGAAGATATGTAATCATAATTATTTTCACTAACCATAACTGCAGTGTTTTTTCATGCATCAATAAATTCTTTTCATACTCTAAACTGCCCATGGGAGGAAGAATTGGTGAAGAGATGGCTCCAGTTTCTTGAATAATGCATTGTTTAATAAATGGACTGTCCGATCAGGAAATAGTCCTCTGAATATGATCAACATCGACATTGCTGGCTGGACAACTTACAAAGGAGCATTTTGAAATTAATTTGATGATTATGAAAATGTCTTGGATCCTTTGCTGAAGGCTAAATAAACACAATTAAAATATTCTTAGTTTTCAATGTGCTTTGTTCAGTTCATTAAGTGTAACTAGAGCTTCCAGTTATCTGCATTTAGTTTTTCAAAAAATTGGAGGGTATTTTTAGAGCAATGTAAAGCTTATTGCTAATTACACCTGGGGGGAAATCTCATTAGATATTCATTTGCTTTCAGAGCTTAAAACAATTCTAATGAGCTGCATTAGTTGTGATAACACTGACTGACTCTCTCTTGTCTGCTCCCCCTGGCTTGTCTGAAACAAACAAAGATTCTGTGGAGCCTGGAGCTCAGCAAATGTGACCTTGGCTATCTTTGGGGCCGAGGGGAAAGAGGCGCAGTCCAGAGGACGAGGAGAGACTGCTGCAGTCAGGGCTTGGAACTGAAGTAGCAGATGACCTTGCAGCCAGGACACCGGAGCAGGGGAGATGCCTTGTCCTGTCCCTGCTGCAGCCCTAGCTGTGCTGGCCAGAGTCACTCCTCCTTTCCAGCCTTTCCTGCCACCTCTGCTGAACTGATGGTTTAAGGTCTCATCAAGGCCCTAACAGGCAGCCTGGAAAGCACCCGTGAGAGGCCTGACCTGCTTTCTTCCCTACGTGATGAACCATCCCCTAGGCTATGCCTGGCCAGGTGGGTGCAGCTGGGGCTGGGGAACCCTTGGACTCAGAGAATTCAGGAAAACCCAGAGGAACAGCTGTTTTTCCTCTTCACAAAACTGCTGCTCAGAGTAGCCCTCAATGTAAAGCTTTGACAGCCAGGTTGTCTGCCTGGGACAATACCGTGATGAGCAACAAGCTTGGTTCTCAGTCCTCTGCTCCACCAGCTGCCAGAAGAATTGCTGCTTTGTCTCTGTTTCACCTGGAGATTGGAAGGGTTTGTGGTGAGGAACTGTCTCTGCCTTGGATGACATAAACAGGATAGTGAAAGAGAAGCTGAAGGGAAGAGGTGCCTTGCCTTGCCTTGCCTTGCCTTGGTGGGAAGAACATGGAAGTCAGGCAGATAGAGCAAAACTGTGGGATTTTTTTACTTCTTCCTACACCAGTACATTTTGGATGAACTGGGCAGCCTATGAAGAGTTCAATCCTTGCTGGACTTAGAAATTATTTAGGGCTGGTCTTTTTATCGCTTCACACTAAGCACCAGCAATGACTCAAACTCAAAAACAACTGCCCAAATTAAGCATGGATGTTGCTCATTTTCATTTTAGAAAGGTAGCATCTTGGTCCAGGGCAATGAGAACATACAGAGAAAACAAACTGCAGCCACTCCCAAGATGGACTGTAACAAGCCCATGAAACTGTGGGAATGTGTTTAAATCAGCTCTTTCTAATAATGTAAAACAACCTAGTGGCCTGGGAAAAATCCTGTTTATGTGGCTCTGTAAGCAACATAAGACATTCATCTCCTCATGTGGCATGCGAGGAAGGAAGCTGCTTGTGCACACAGGTATCTCAATAAGTGGCATGGCAGAAAGGTGACCGTGAGTCGAGACACTCCTTGGAGACCAGGGAGACTCAGTGTGGGTGTAAAGTGGCACACTGAGACAGGTTTACTGCTGCTTCTGGGAGAGGCTATGAATTGAGCGGTAGGTAATGGTGTAGGAATGATCACACACAGAGCAGGATATATGGGATTCTTTGGTAATTGGGGACATTTTGGCATTGGAGCTGAGCAGGTGAGAACAAGCTGCCAGAGTCTGCTCATCAGAAGGAAGAAAAGCACCAGCTGCAAAGACAGAAACTAATTTTGTTTTAATCTATTGGTTGTAGAGTAGAGAAAAGGCAAGTAGAAATATCAGGCTTGGCTACTGGCAGGGAGAATTCACCTGAGTCAGAGAGGAGCTGCCTGGACCAAAGTTGTAAGTAGAAAGGTGGAAACCAGACTTTATTCCTCAAAGGATAAGAGAGCACAGAAAACGAAGCTTTCAGGGAGCTGGAGGGTGTGAAGTGGATGGTTGGTACCAAACCCCCTACTCCATGGCTCTCTTATTAAAGAGGTTAAAGGAACTGTGGGTCTAAATTGGAAAGGTTTTCACAGGCACTTCACAGAGCTGAAGTGTTTTGCAGGAGATTCCTCAAAGGTGGAAGGCGGACAGCCTCCCACCATTATTTAAGGAACGACCCAGATGTGCACCAGGGTCTTGCAGGGAAGTTCGTTTCCCTTCAGGTGAAGACAAGTCTTAGAAAATGTTTTAATAGATGAAAGGTGGCCTGTTGAGAAACGCACAGCTTGACCAAAGATAGCCAGTATGGTTTCCGGAAAGGACCTTTTCTGCCTCGCTAACTTTTGGAAATTTCTTTTTTTAGAACATACACTCCTGTCGGCATAGACAAGAGGCTAAGCAGGAGTCAGGAGAGGCTTGGATCTTCAGACGGTGTTTGACAGGGTCCCGCGTCGGAGGTTAATGTCTAAAGGTGGGGAGTTGGAAAGGGGAAGAATTGGCTCACTGATTGAAAATTGGCCAGAGGACAGGAGCAGAGTGGGGAAAGGAGGCATAAATAGAAGCCTTTCAAGATGAAAGACAAGTTAATAAAGGAGCGTGTACTGTAGGAGACTGCACTGGCGGATCCTGGTCTTTCTGATAGTTACAGTGTATGAAAGACTTGGCTGAGGACATAGAAAGCAAGATTTCCTAGTTTGCAGATCACATCAGATTTGGGAGGAATGGTGAATAATGAAGAATTCCAATACAGGCAAAGTGGAGACCACTTCTAGGCTTTCATATGATGACAAACACAGACCTACACAGAGCAAGACATTTTACAGCAACATATTGGGTTACTGATATCTAACTTCTTTAAAAAGAGTCTGGGATGGTCATTGGTTTTAATACTTCCCAGTAGGCTTTATTTCTTGCCAAGCTGCTGGAAGAGGCTCACTGAGAGTCTGCTTATGTACATCGTAAATTTTATTTTCTGTTTTGGCTGGTAGAACTCATGATAGAACAACTGCACGTTTGAAAGGGCAAAAGCATCTTGAATTGAAAAGAGCAGAAAGTAGGACTGAATGAACTGGTTTAGAAGGAATATACAGAGAGTCCTTTTAGGTTCAGCCCAAAGGTCAGAAAAGCTCAATGACCTTGGAGAACAAACCAAGTCCACCAAACCAACACATACAGTAAAACCCATCTGCCTCAAAATCGAAGTGGCATCTTTCCAGTATGTCTCGTTCCTGCAGTGGTGAACAACACTAGCCAAGATGAAGCCTTTTAGGAGTAAGATGATTGTTCTTCAGTCACACTGCACAGCTGGGGAGGTAGTTCACATGTCTATACAAACCAAAAGGAACCTGGTTGACGGTGAAGGAGCAGATCTGTCAACTGCTCTGTCTTGGCTCTCTTGATTTCAAAGGATCAATGACATTTTCCACTGTCTCAGGGTAAATACTGTGGTGGTGGAAGGAAGAGGTGGCTGTCCTAATGCTTAAGTCAAGTTTCTCTAAGTCAGCTTCAAGTGTTTGGAAAGCACTGTTGAAAGAAGGGGATTCTTGGAAGCCAAGTGCTGTGATGGAAGGCAGCCACCTGCAGCCAGGCTGAATGTCACCTTGGTGCCTCTGCCAAGGCAATGGACACCAGGGTCCCCGGCCTGGTGGGGCCTGTTTGGAGGTTGCTGCCATCAGCTACATAAAAGCACTGAGCTTATGGAATGAGATGGAGATACTGTCTGAATATGGCACAGTGGCTCTCCTCCAGATGCTTCAGAGCTTCTCCAGAATGTCTGTTTTGAAAGTTAAACCTCTGAGTGTTTTACATCAATAGTGAAAGTGTCCTCACTGGGGACTTTCCCCAGACCTACTCCTCAGTGATTTATTTCTTGTCCTCCAACTAGGCTCGTGTAAATTCCTTAGGTTATTTTTTGGGTACTAATTAACTGTGCAGTAGAAATCATATTATACAACTGGTAATGAGCAAAATCTCAGACACACTCATACACCAACCAAACCTTTGCAAATTGTAATTAGCTCAGGATTTGATACTCCCTTATTTTGCATTTCATTTTTTTTTCCTGAGGAAAAAAAAGCCCTACATAATGAGCTCTTTGAACCTAAATCAAACAACATTTTCAGTGGGGACAGGTAATGAAATGTTAGTCAAACCCATTGCAATGGGCAGATCAATCACTGCCTTGTAAGATCTGAAAAGGAGCTCTGAGATAATGGTGGCAGAACGGCTCCCGCTGCAAATCTTCCAGGCCCAGCCTTTGTGGGTCACACAGGTATGGAGTGGGGAGCTCTTTCTTTCAGTCCCAGTGCGCTCGGGAAAGCGAGTTGCCACTTTGCTGAAAGCAATGGAATTGAGACAAGAAAAGAGGCTTTCACTTTTGGATCAAGCCAGCAAATTCTCTGTGCCAAGAGGGAACCTGGAATGAGTATTAAGTCTTGCAGGAATGCTGAGGGAACTGAATATGTGTTCTTGGCCTCATGGCAACAACAAGGGAACATATAAAGCAAACAGTTGTGAGCTACTGAGCTCAGCTGTTCACCAGGGAGATGAACAGTTTGCTGGAGCTCCAGTTTCCACATTAGCATCATACAACAGCCTCATCTATTAGTACAGTGTGCTCTCATATTGGAGATGCTATTGCAGCACTGAATCACTTCCCAAGACACTAACTTTTTAGCTTCTCCTCAGCAATAAGGCTTTTTGGAAAAAAAAATATTGGTCCCCCAAGAAATTCTGGTATTTCAGAATTTTTTTTTTTTGTTCCTAAATTGTGATAAAAATCAAAATGTTGAAATGTTATATTAGTCAAAATATCAGAAATATTTCCGTTGGGAAAAGACCTGCAAAGTAGCATTATCAAACCATTACAAATCTCTAATACTGAAGCATTTCTTTGCAATAATTTCCAAGTGTCAGAGATGATATATAACAATAAAGTATATAGGGATATAGAGTTCAGAATGTAGGAACAAATTGTTCAGAAGTATTCCTATTTCAAGCTCTGTTGAGCTGCCCACGTTCCCAGGGAGCACTTCTGTTCTTCATGAAATAACATTTCCTGATTTTTGACATTTGGTCAAAAGTATTCAGAGCATCTCTGCTCAGCCAGAGTGGCTGTGGCGAGGGCAGGCACTGCTATTGTCACCCAATTTGTTTAATGTTTGTTTTTGCTTCAGCTGTAACCCTGAAAAGTCTCTTGCTCTACCTTTAGCATTATCTCTCTGCATTATTACTGCATGATTTGGATGTTAAATCCAGGCTGTGACCTCTGTCATGCATGTTGGAGGATCTGCTTTTGGAGTAGACAGTGGCACTGTCTACTGGGATCGATGGCTGTTTCAGTCAGTGTACTGGTTCTCTTTACTGACAGGCACTCCTCACCTGTCAATGTGCTACTTCCTCTCCTCCATGTCCCATGGACACTTCATCTGTCTGTCTGTCTACCTGTCTATCTATCCATCCATCCTCCTCTAACAGGGCTGCTGAACATTGGTGCCTGCTGAGCACACACCTTGGGTAATACCGTTAATCACCTGCCTGATGAGCCTGTGCTTTGAATTACTTGAAATACATAGAAGTGCTGCTGGTAATTTGTTTTTTCAGAGTGCTTTCCCAGGATTCAGATCATTGTGGATGAAGGTGCCTGTTCCCTGGAGGTGGAAGGAGGAGCACCACCCCAAAGCACCCTCTGAGGAGGGGTTGTATTTCTGTTTTCCTCCTTTCTTGGGCAGAGATCCTGTTGTAGGTTAGTTCTTGAGCTGGTCACTGCCACCCTTTGTATTTTATTGTCTGGCACACGTTTTGCAAGCCAAACTGATTAGTGTTCACCAAGGTGAGAGCCCAAGTCGCTTGGCCACTGCAACAGGCCTTCCCTGACATTCAGACAGCCTCAGGGCCTTTACTATCTTTCTAAACACTTTCCTTCTCTCCTGTAGAGCTGCCTTATTACAGCAATAAAAATAACAAGGTCCCTGCAGACCTCTTTATAAAGAACAATTTAGAGCCAGGAGTAAGTGTGAGGATTGGGATGAAAATAGGCTATCACAGTGCTAATGTGATATACAGGTACGATCCGTGTATTATATTGGCACAGGGAAGTTGTGTGTCTTGGGAAGCAGGGGCTCAGTGTGGGACTGGTTTAGGTGGCTGCAGACAAACAGTGGGTTTGATACCCATCCTTCAGGAAGGGCTCGTGACAGCCTAGAGTGACTGTGACAGGTTTGGAATGGTTCTGTCAAATGTAGGGAATGCAAACACCAAAAATCATGTAAATCTGTCCAAGGACAACATTAATGTTTAGATATGTTGGATTGGAACAACAAATAAAATATGAAATCCTGGATCCCATGTTATTCCCTCATTTCTGTGGGCATTTTCAAGGCCTTTTCATGGCCTCCATCAGAAGCAGCTGGGTTGAAGAGAGATGTACAAAACAAAGGCAAAAAGGTGAAACCCCTCCAGATACCACCTCCTACCTCAAGTTTTGCTGTGTGTCTGCCCCTCTGATCTGTGTTGCTTCAGACAGCTGAGGAGGCACAGGCACAAAGCAATGGCAAATCAGTTACTGAGCTTGCCCAGGGCAAAGCAGAGGGTTAAATGGCTTGCAGGGGTGGCAAGAAATGACTTGCTGGTGGTCTAGGGGAAGAGGAAAGGGGAATGGAGTGGTGTCCCTTATGGAAGAAGTATTTCTGAACTGAGAACCTGCTGGTGGTGGAACTACTATTTTCTTCCAAAGGTCAAAAATCCCAACTGGAACACTGAGCAAAAGAATGGGCTCAGCTGCAGCAGGGGCAAGGCCAGCCACACCACAGAGACAAAAGGCAAGAACACTGCAGAAAATGAAAGGATTTTATTCCCATCTCCTGCTTCATTTCAAATGGAGGGTAAAGACAAAACAGGCTAGGATTCCTAAGGAGGATTTCATACATTGCATCCACTTCTGTCAGGAGGGGAGCAGTTTGAAGGATGACTTATGTTACTGGCACTAGCACAGTATTACTTTATTATCTTTTCTTTTTTTTAAATACCCTGTATGCATTGCAAGACGTGTGAAAACACAGCAGCTCCAGACATCAGTGAGGTGGAGCAGATAGAAATATAAAGGCTTATTAAAGAAAGGTTGATGTATGAATCACAGCCACATGTTTTTCTCCTCCTGCTCTACATGCAATTTTTTAAAATTTTATGTTGGTCTTCAGAGGAAGTGAGGTGTTCCTCTGCTTACACAGAAATTTTGAGTACTTGCTGCAGGGCTGTTTTATTCTGTGATCCTTTCTTCCAGAGTGGTTGCCCTCCAATATCTCTGTCTGAAAGGCTCCTGCTCTGCCTGGCAGCTGGAGCAGAAAGTGCTCCAAGTATGGGAGCCCCGACAAGGGGGCTCTTCTACTGACTTCCACTGAGGTGTGCTAGATTCCAGTGTTTGCTCTGCAGCTCAGGAGAGCAGGCTCTGCTGGGCAGGAGGAGCTGCCCAGCGCTGGGATTTCCTGTGTGACACCTGCCCTGCCTGCAGTTTGATATAGAGCAAGATGAAGGTCCTGGAAAACCCAGAATGGCTTTACCTGGAAATCTCATTAAAGGGAAATGAAATTGCTTTTGCTCTAACCACACTCAGTGATAGCTGTAGCAGCTTGGCCTGTCACTTCCTGTTGCCACCCTGCTCGTAGGGCTTGGCTTGGCTCGGCTCAAGATCTTGCAATCGTGTGAGACTGCAGCCAGAACCTTTGACACTTACCTGTCCTGCATCTTCTATATCCAGGTAATTCAAAGCCAATTCTAGTGTTGCAGATGCATGGACACAGGAGAGGATTGAAGCCTACTGCTTTAATTTTTAAAGTGTAATGAGAAATTACAATCCAAACTAAGGAATTCAAAGCTGAAACAGCACTTTTCAAGGGGGGCTGTAACTCCTGGTGATCACAGCGGCAACTCTTGCCCCAGCACAACAGCCAGAATCTCAAACAGACCCTGGAGGCATTGCACAAGTTTATAATAAAAAAGATTGATGTGAAAAAGTGTTTTTGTCACTCACTATAGCTGAGGGAGAAAAATTAGATGACAGAGGAGGTGCAGTTTGCCATTGTCTGGTGGGATTCACAGAGCCACGTGCTTGGTGAACATCTGGCCTGAAGGCTGTTGTGGGGATGGAGGAGGGAGCAGGAGGGGAGTGAAATAGGCAGCAGGATAAGGCTTTGTGTGAAGATTTTGAAATACAGGTGTACATAATGCTGAAAAAGCAGAATGAATGGTAACCTATTTTGTGGCTTTTTGATGTCTAACTTAGCTGCCAGTTCTGGTAACAGCTTTGTTGGTAGCTGTCTTACAACAGAAGGGGTGTTGTTCTCGCTGTCCTGCTCGTGCTCTCGCTGGGAAGAGGGTTTGCCCTGCCCACGCTGGCTGAACAGCAGAGGTCCCTATCTCACTCAGTGACCCCCAGCACCAGCCTCAGAAGCCAGGGCTGAGTTAGAGCCCTTCTTTCAGCAGCAGACTGTTTCTCAGACCTCCTGCTTAGAAGTGCCCAAAGGGCTGAACTTCAGCTGGGTGGCCAGAGGGATGTTTTAGCTGTGGGCTTGCCAGTGTTTGCCAGGGGAACAGCTCTGCTGGTGCTGAGCTCCGCTGCGGCAACAGGCTCTGCCCTGCTGACCTGGCAAGTGGGATGGGCACAGCTTTCACAGGCCTTGTCCTCCTGGTCTCATCATTGGCCACGTACCTGGGCAGCTGAGGCTAGGGGAAACAGAGTCCTGCTTTTGTTTGGCTCAGTACTACTCCATTCCATCCTCTTGTTTTTGTCCTGGCTCATTCCTTGGCTCCTCTAAGATGTAACTTGGCAGGAGCATAATGCCCAGTGCACACACTTGGCAGCCCAGCTCTGGCTCCATGGCTAAATGAATGATGCAACTGACTTCTGAATCCAGGCCTCTCTTGCATATTAAGTTACTGCTGCCTCCTCAATATGTTTTTCTGTACTACAGGCAAGTCCCTCTGGTCTTTCTTTCTGCTTTAGTGAGGATTATCTGCCCCATATAAAAAGCCTACCAGAGCTGTCCAACATTTGGACTGGTCCCAAAGAAACTTAAGGACCCGCAGGGCAATGTTTAAAAAATATAAAACAATGTCTTTCTGTGCTATCCTCCACAAAACCTCCTGCTGACCAGCTGACTTGTACTCCAGGCAGTCACCCTAAAGCCCTCAGCTCTCCCACTCCTCCTCAGCAGGACATGTAACACGCCAGGCTGTGGCCAGCAACACCTCATTTGTCCATAGCTTGGGGCAAGCGTGCAGCTCTGCTCTGTGCCTGCCCTGGGAAGGGGTGGATGCCGGGAGCCCCCCTGGCAGAGTCTCCTCCTCGACTCGTTCGAGGCTTGCGAGCACGAGATTGCTGTAATATTGAGCAAGGTTTTCCAACACATGCTTTTCTCTGGCAAATCGCCACCCACAGTGCCGTGTGCCAACATAACACTTTGACTTAAAGAGGGAAAACTGCCAGATAAATGTTTTAGTTGCAGGCCTGTTTCATTGTTGAATTCTAAAATCTTGGCGAAAGCCTTTGCCAGTGGATGGGGAAGCAGCCTTGCTGTCAATGCTGGTGAATAGGGACTAAAGCAAATGTGCTCAGGGATGACATTTGGTGGACATCACCCGCCAGCTAATTACGTTCTGTTCCCTGTTTCTGCACCAAAGGCACGCAGAGTGGATCAGGGACAGTGGAGTGAGGAACCCTTTAATTGTCCAGTGGTCAGCAAGGAACAAGATTCCTTGTGATTTCGAGGAATATAGCAGTGATTTGGGGGCACTTTCTGAGCCTGCAGATGGCTTGCTCAGTGAGATGCTGGTCTTTCATGGTTAGGGGGATATGTCCCTGGTATCAAGCACCACTTCACCAGGGCAGAACAGTACCAGACTGAAGGAAAGTTTTCATTGCCTTTGAGTCCCTGCAACAAGGGTGGGACACAGCTCTGCTCCCTTGGTTCCCTGCTGGAACCCATCTGCTGGGGTATTGCCATGCCTGGGCTCTGTTTGCCACATGCAGCCTCTCCAGCTACCCTGGACACAGAGAAAATGCACAATCCAGGCACAATGTCATCAGCAGATCCTTCTGAAACAAAAAGGATTGATGCTATTTTGTTTCCCTCTGCCTAGGTCTACAAGCACAGAGGTGTCAGAACAATTTGTGTTCTGCTGCCCCAGACGATTAGGAAAATGTCAAAGAGTTAAGCAATGGGAAAGAAAAGGCTGAACTTTCCTATGAAAGCACTACTTGCAATAAAAAAACCTACAGTAATTGTTGTTTTCTAAAGAAACCCTTGTTTGCATGGCCTATATCTTCCAGGGTAGCCACCTACACAGCTTTTCTTCATCAGGGATCATTTGTTTTGTTTTCAGATCACTGTCTACACTAATTGTCTTAAACAAGAGTAACTTCCTTTCTCTTTATTCCCTAGTGGTCTTGATAGGTTTTAATTACCTTTAGGTGGTTCCCCGTATAATTGCACATCAAGTTCATTAATGATCACAATATGTTCACCTAATAGGTTTCCATTAAAATCCAATGGGTTCCCATCAAAATGAGTTATGGGAACTGACAGAAAAGTCACTAAAATCCCAGTGTCTTTAGTTACAGTGAATTAAACATTGTGTCTATTAAGAAAGATAAAAAACAAATGTCAAGACAAAAACAATCATCTCACAAATTGATAAATGTATATGTACTGAGTTCTGCAGAAACGAGAAAAAGGCTCTTACTGCTTTAGGTCCAGTTAAGCAGTGAAGTTTTGCCACCTTGACCATATCATTAAAGTTCAGATAAATGAGCAGGAAAGGAAAAGCTAACTTCATTCCAATGCACTGCAGTTTTGGAGGAACAGAGAAATCTGGATCCCTTGCTGGTCTCAGTTCAGTCCTTGTCACAGCTGCTCCCCATGGCTGCTGGGGAGCAACGCAGAGAGCACAAGGCTGGGTGTGCTGGGAGTGCTGCCGGTGCTGGGGGTGAGGAGAGAGCGCAGGCAAGAGGCAGCTGGGGTGAGAGAACCAAGGGCAAGGCCAGAGTGCATGGATGGAGCCATTCCTACCCCTGCACCTTCCACTACAAGCAGGTCGTGCCTCTCTCATTTCTGCCTCTCTCATTTCTGCTCCATCCCCTCTCACTTTCTCTCACTCCCAACTGCAATAACCTCCTGAGGCCCTGCAGCAAACTGGAGGAGCTATTTTCCATTCTGCTCTCTTGACCCTTGATCTCTTCAGTGACTGGCAGCCCAGGTGCTTTCCAGGGATGGTTGGAAAGGAGAGGTCATTCCTGCATTTTAACTAGGACTGTCTGGAGGCTGTGAGGTGATGTCAGCCCCGAGGCTGTTTGTATCCTCTCATTCAGTCTGGATCTTGTAGGCTAAGAGCACCTTTGAGCTGACAAAGTGCCCAGGACAAACCCTTTCTTCTGTACCTGAGCTGCCCCTGCAGTGTTGAGCTTCATTGAGTGGTTCTGCTGCTACGTATGGGCTTCTGCTACAGCAAGCAGGACTTCAGAGAAAAAATCAAACTGCTCTAAATTCCAGTAAGCAAATCTGTGACTCTTCATGGCAACTCCACATTATTCCCAGGTTGTTTGCTATTTTCTCTGTTCTTCCTTCCCCGCTGCCTTCATTATCACGCTGAATATCACCAGGGCAGCATGACAAGAATCTAGAGAGACACATTATTAGGACAGCCGTGTTCATACCTCTGAACTGCAGCGTTTGTTAACAATTCTGAGCTTGAAGAGGGGGAGGATGGCAAAATCTGCTCTTCCAAATTAGAAAGATGTATTTTAACAGTGTGTCTGAGTGAGATACATACTCCAGTGGCTAATAGTGACCATTCAGGTACCTCTCTATGGCTCTGGCACATAGAGGGCCCCTTGGAGTGGCACAGACTTGGCAAGAGAGTGTCAGATGTGCCCTTCCAGGTGTCCCATGCAGAACTGCAGGGTGAGCCTTGCCTGCTCTTTGCACTGTAGCTCCTGTTTCCCATGCCCAGGCAGCCCTGGGCCCACACGGTGGTGACAGGGCATTGTAGAGCTCTGTGTACTCAGAGGCAGGACGGTGACTGGCACACGGAACTTCAGCAGCACTGACCAACAGGCTCCTTAAAACAAGGGGCAAACTTGGAGTGCAGCAGTCCCTGCTCCAAGCCTGCAGCTGGGCCACATTGGCAGACCAGGGCAGGACAGTAACTGGAGTGGCTGAAACTTCGGGCAGGGATGGCCAAGGCTGGGATGTGGACACTAATAGGACCTTACGTGACATGTCGGAGGACTCAATTTGTGATGAGTTCAGCTTGCATTTTGCTGCCACAAAATGATGTTAGTTTGTAAGAAGGCTGCTATGAATGCAGAGGGCAGTACCTGTTCCTGTGCATGGACAGCTTCGGTCTGGGGTCAGACTGCCTCACTCTGCTCCTGGAGGGACACTGGCTGCATTGCCTTGAGCAGCAGAGCTCGGCAGAGGAAATCTGGGCATTGCTTTTCCTCTTTTAATTCCCTTGTGTGTCTAAGTGAGGAATGCAGAGCTGCCGGACGCAGACCTTCCTTTCCTGTTCCAGCCAAGTGCCAGCAGCTTTTCAGGGGTTCCCAATGCCCTCAGCAGGAGACAGAAAGTGAACGGATCTGGCTTCCTGCCACAGCAAGGCTTTTGTGCCGGTTTCAGGCAGCTTCCTATAGTTCCCTTGGTGCCAAGAGGTGAACCAGGGGAAGTTCCTACAGACAGAAATGTGTTATTACTATTTCCTGTTATGAAAAGCCACCAATGCAACAAATCTTAGTGCTTTCATTTGTTTATCTCAAAATGAACTAAGAAACTATTTTTTTTTGTCACGTATAATTAACTTACAATTTTTCTCTGCAGTTGCTGGAGGTAATTTAGCATTTTAATTAGCTCTAAGCTACAAACACATGCCTGACCTTAGAAAGAAACAAAAAACTGTTTTCTTGTACTTCTAAGTAAATAAAATAGTGCTCTTCTCCTCTTGCCACTATCTTTTATTTAGTGCTGCTGAAAGGTACCAGTATGTCAGCCTTGGAGATTGGTTCTCCTTCCCAGCCTGGAGACTGTGTCTGTTCCTGAGGAGCTGAGTGCTTTTGCTGAAGTGCAGCAGGTTCCTGTGACATGCTGGCCTTACCTGCTTGTTACACTCAGTCACATCTAAACAAGCATCTGCAAGAGAAGGCAGTGAGGGCAGGACATGGAGGGCAGCCTGAGGTTTGCAGAGCTGCCTTCTCTCCTCCTCATTTCTTCTTTTTCAATGCCCTTCCCTCATTCTTTGGCTGCAGATGTTTTCAAGCCATCCTGATTGCACTGGTCTCCAGTTGGTCACATTTTTTGTTGACTGGCTTTTTTTCTTTCCAGGAACACATGTGCTTTGCTTTCTCTCCAACTCTGTCACTTTTTATTAACTCAAACAAAATGTAGGGAAGCAAACACCTCTTTGAAAATACTTTCAGTCATTTGATATGATACTGTCTGAGAAATGCTGAAACCATTCCAGGGCTCCAAGAGAGCAGTCTGTGGTGGTGTCAAGGAGAGTTTTACAGCACGTGCAGCTGCGTGCACAGCTCCTGTTACAGCCTGTCAAGGCTGGTGTGTCCAGCCCTGCCGTGGCCGCTGCCGCTGGGTGTTCCAGCAGGGATCTCAGTGCAGCGCCTGCTGCCGCCTTTCAGGCCCTGGACAAGGCGTGCACATCATGCAACTGCTTGCCCAGCCTGGCTTCCTGATAATCCCTATCCCATTCAAGCCATCCCATCTCAGCTTGCATGCAGTATTTTATACATTTGAAGCACTAATATGGGCCAGACAGTGAACAGCCTCACGGTGTCCTTGCCAAAGCTGGGATCAGAGCACCAGTGCGAGTCTGTGGGTCCAGCTGACCTCAGTGCAGTCCGGCTCATTTACATCAGCTGAGAGTCTGGAGTACTTGGGAATACAGTGGGCTTGGCTTCAGAACTGAGGAATGGAGACATGGAGATCAGAACTTGCAGGGTTTGTGGTTTCAGGGAACATAAGGCACCTCCTGGCTGCAACAGGAGTTGTGAGTGCTCAGCACTTCTTAAAACCAGACCTGGCATCTGACTTAACACACCCAGTTACACAGTACTGTGTCCTGCTCTGTGGGAAACTGCATTCAGCTTTGACATGGCTGAAGAGAGACAGAATATTTAACATCAGGAAGAATATGGCTTTGTCAAGAGAGACCACTTTGCAGTACAGGCCAAACTAGGTAGGTGTGAAAGCCACATGCAGGAAGGCTGAGCTGGGCTGCAGTGTCTGACTTCTTCTGATACTGCATGAGAAGGGAAAGCTGTACAACATGTGTATGGAGCCCCAGCCCGGCTCCATTTTTTATGGAAAAGCTCAGGTGTTGTCCAAGATCAGATGTGAGATGTTGTTTGACACAAATGGCTGCCAGACCAGAGAGGAAAGATTATGTTTTCATATTAACAGTTCTTGGCAGGCTCCAGATTTTTCAGCTTTTCATAGTTTGCAGAAGTGCCAAGAACAGAGGCAAACAAAGGGTGAAAAATATTTCATTCATCCTGTGAACAGTGAGTTCAGGGATACCCATTATTAATTGAGTCAAGTGCAGAGCTCTGGATCCAACCCTGGGCAGGAATGCTCTCTTTTGAGACTTGCCTTCTTTGGATCTTTGAAAAGAAGAAGAATGCTCTCTGCATGTGAAAGCAGTAAGTGGGATGGAGCAAATGCGGGGACAATTTAGTGAAACTCTGCTTTCTTGTCAAATTGAGCAGAAGATGTAAGTTTGTACATACCAGAAGTGAAAGGCACTTGCACTCCAGAAAACAGTTCATAAATTTCCTTGTGCTCCACACCCTCTCTATAATGTCCACAGCAGAGAATCCCTTTTTATTGCCAAGGGAGACATATGCCCGAGGAAATTTGTAAGGAATCATAGCTACCTCCTGCTGAAGATTCCTGCTGAATCTTCATCAACCTTCTCCCATTTCAGCACTGGGGCAGTTTCCACTACTGTGACAAGTCTTGCAGAGAGACAATGCTCTGCAAAGCAGGAGCCTTAAGATAACAAATAAAGAGAGTCTTCTTTATACAAATTATACTTTGAACTCAGCAAAATTATTGTACAGGTCAAAAACTTACCAGGGCAAGAAAAAGTATTTGGCATCTCTGTCTGGATTGTCTCATTACTCCTGTAGAATTGTGAGTTTACAAACACCCGGTGGTTCTGGTACCCAAACCCGGCTGCTTAGGCACAAACTGCCCCATGCTGCAGGGTCAGAGGAACTGGCACATGGGCAGCACCCTGGGCAGCACCATTGGCTCTTCTCTGTCTGGCAGCTGCTGCTGGCGATGTGGGAGCTCCCACCTGGCTGCTGGGAATTCGGGGCGAGAGCACCACAGGCTTAAGCAATACTTTATATTGTTGTGGTAACATCCAGCAATGCAGGAGCTTTGTTTGGCTTGAAAGGCATGGGTGCAAACTGATGGGGATTTCAAACCTTTGTGAGCAAAATACTTCTTCCTCTCCGAGCCTTGATATATCAGATGAGTTCCTGCCTTCAAAAGCAAAAGGTATCAACAAGCACGAACTGCACCCAGGCACAGGAGAAGTGGCTTTGCTGAGCAGTGTGTTTCAGTAGAGTGATTTAGGGAATCTCTCTATGTACAACTTGTGAACTCTGGCTCAGGTTACGGAACTGCTGCATGAATGTTTCAAAGTATGTTGTTCCACATGTCACATATCTTTCAGATCAAGCATAATGGAGGTTCCTTATGTGTGAATAGGTCCCACTAATATGACAAAAAGGAGGGATGCAGCCTACGAAATGCCTCAGATGATTCTGTCTGAGGGCTGGAAGGACTGGAGAGCCAAATAGGGTGTAATGCTGGGCTTAAACACAGCAGAATCTGAGAAGTTAGGGAATAATTCAGACTGCCTCCTGCACAGAGGAAGCGTGATAAGGAACACAGTGAAGAGAGCCTGCATTCATCTGATGGAGAATGGTATGTCCTTTATGACCCTTGGGCCAGCCACATTAAAGGATAACATTTGCATAGGAGAGGAAGAAAGACCTAAAGATATTTCTCTGTCCTTTGGAATGAAGAGCTATTTTCTCCTGTCTCCAAACATTATTTTCAAGCATGCCTCCTGATGGCTTTCAACAAATCACTGAGTTATTTTACACACTGAAAAAGCATTCCTGATAGCCACTTTTCACTTGCACACATAATTTTTGAGCTGATTTAGTTTCTGCGGGCTCATGATAGGCTGCCATGGGCACAGAAAGCTTCAAGTAGCAAGGTGTTGAAGAAGCAGACTGGTTTCTCTGAAGGAAACACAGTGCTTGAAGTACTTCAGTTCTGAAAGCCTCTCTTATCCAGAAGTAAGTGCTGCTGGGACTAATCAGCAGAACTAATAGCATGTGCACAGGGAAAAATTTTGCCTGAATTTCCATACATCTGTGTAAATCCAGGTCCAGCTGATAGCAGAAGATGAACACACTATATGGAATGAGCTCCCCAGGTGCAAATGGCAAAATGGGTGTTCCCAGCATAGGTGACACTCACACAAAGTGAAGGTGAGCACAGACATCCAGGATTCTTTGGAGAGCTCCTTGGAGAGCTCCTCTCCAGAAAACAGACCTATCTGATTTCTATTATGGGAAGGAAACCAGGTGGCAAGAGCTCAGCTGGTCACTAGAGAATGACCAGTATGCACAGGCAGCATGTCTCTGCAGCATGCAGGAAGGCAGCCAGGACATTCAGTTTGGGATGCCAGCTCTGGGAATCTTCCCAGGGAGCACTTCCCATGGAGCAGCAGCCTGGCTCTGCCAGAGCCGTGTGGGGCAGGGCTGTGCAGTGCAGAGCCATCTCTGAGTGTGTTCACATGGGAGCTGCAGCTCCCACTTCAGTGGAACCTGTTCTTTGTGCCCTGCTGGGGCTCAGTGAGGGCAGACCCCAGCCGAGGAGCTGGGTAAACATGAGGGGCTGAGCACCACCACGCTCTCAGGGCAGCAGCTGCACAGAACAGGGCTGCTTAAATCCTGCCCAGCACTCCTGCCACTGAGCCCACTTAGTCACTGCAGTGACTGCAGTGTAGGCAAGCCCCATTAGAAATAATGCATAAAGGTTAATGAAATACTTGTAGCTATTTTAATAAGTGATTAATCTTTTATTACATACTGTTACACAGTCCAGCAGAGCAATAGATTGCTTTTAATTGTAGCTTATCATTATCTATGGTAACTTGCACTGATATGCTGGTAACCATTTTGAACACATGCTGCTTATATATATAACAGGCCAACCACTCCAATTCATTATTTATTAATGCCTTTTGAGCAGTGTAAAACTGGGACTGTAACATGAAGCATAATCAGGGCAGGTTTGCAAAGTTTCTGTGATATTGCAGGAGTGGCTAGGAATGCCTGGAAAGAGCAGTGCTTGGCAAGGACTCACAGCTGGCTGCAGGAGAGTGTAAGTAGTGGGGCTGGGGGTGTTGCAGCACTTTGGGAAATCAGGAATGCTGCCATGCTTATGTGGGAAATTCCAGCTCAACCCAGTGCATCTTTCCCTGCATGAACCCCTAAATGAACAGATGACCTGGGTCAGCCCTAGCAGACAGTGGCCTGACTTTAAACCTTACTGCAGGCATCTGTCTTTGGCCACTGCTGGAGATGGGGCACTGGCTCATGAACCTCTGCTATGGTCACATAGAGCTCTGTACCCGTACCAAAACCTGCCAGTGCAACAAGTGAGTGTCTGTCGAGGCTCCTGCGAGCGCCCTGCCTGGTCTCTGCCATGGTTTGCTGCGTGTTTCCAGCTGCAGTGGCAGTTCAAGGATGTGTGACGGAAAGAGCCCGTCTGCCAGTGAGATAAGGGACTCTCCCTTATGCTTGTGGTTGGATGCAGGCTCCCACTCTTGAGCTTTCAGTGGTACCTGAGATTTGCCTAGCAGCCCCTTTGGTTTTAAAATGTAGACCAGTGGTTTGGATTTACACACTTCTGGGGTTTGTGTGGCTGTTCTTGCAGTATGAACATGTGTATTCAGTTTTTAGGTCTCTGTGCACCGAGAACAGTTCTTCTCGTTGTTAGCTCTGCCTAAATAAAAGCTGGTGAAGAAACCTCTGAGCATGAGTCACTATCTCACTCTCTGAGTCTTGAAGTCACTTCTTAGAAAATGAAATGGGGAGATACTGTTGCATCCCTCTGATAATTGTCAGCAAAGATGGTGATGTGAGTAATGATCTAATTTTATCACATTGTGGTTTGAAGAGGCATCAGACTGGTTGCAGGTCTGCAGTTAGAGTTGGCTGGCACAGGGTATCTGACAGTCATCACCAGGTCTGAGGCAAGATGGAAAACAGAACATGAAGGGGACACTGAGCTCAGGGTGCTTATTGATCCATCAGGGAAATGCTAGGTGTTCCAGGGCCAAGCAATCTGCTTTCTCTGATCTCAGTGGGCCTCAATAAATGCCAAAGTGGTCATTAGCTCTTAGGAAAACTCCCCGTTTGCAGAGCAGTGTTGCTCTGAGTGGTCTCTTTCCCTGTGTGACCCCTGGATACACGGACAGCTGTCTCACACTGACTCCCCTTCCCAGGTGTTCTCCAGATTTGGTGTTGTACCTGGCTGGATGGGCTCGAATTTGTCACATGATCCTTAAAAGCATTGAAGAAATGACTCAAAGGGTCGTATTCATGCCAGTTTATCCAACCAGGATTTCTTCCACGTGTCTGTTCTGAGCCCAGTTACTGCTACTTTGCAAATCTCAAGGAGCTGTGGAGATGAAGATTCCTATGGAGTCTGTAGTCCTCACCCTGTTGAAGAGTCTGTTTTAACAGCAAAAATTTTCTTGAAATAGCAACATCAGTGTGCAGAAAAATGTACAAGAGGTTTGGTTTGCCACAGCTTTCCTGAGGAACAAAGATGAGAATCAGCTGTAAATAAAGTACTTATAGGGATGCTCACCTTGGGGCAAAAAGTCCTGCCGAAGGATGCTGAGCTGGGACAGGTGGAGACAGCAGAGTGAGGAACAAGGACACTGGAACCTACAAAACCTAATTACAGCTCTGCCTTAAGAGCAGCACTACTAACACATTCCTTTTCCTTCAGACTGACTCCAGGTCACACAACCTTTCTGCTTCTGCAGCAGTTTGATGAGTGTGTTTGTTACTAATCCCATCTCAGTGTGTTCTCTTTACTTATGTCATCCTGCAATTTACTGCTTTTGAGAAACCACAGACTGATGTGGTGCTAAAAACAAGGGCAACACCTTGGATGACAAGAGTGTGCCAAGAAAAGGATTTCCTTTTTTCTGGAGCTGGAGAGAAAGCAGCTGCAGTTCAGCAGGCAAAGAACACTTTAGATCTAGGGGAATAAAATGCAAAACAAGATTTTATTATTTCAGGATCATGGACCCATTTCTAGACCTTGTCTGCACATCTGTTGAGTTCTGAAATTATCCTAGGAAGCCTTTCCTGTTAATCCTGGGTCCCATCAGGCCGTCCTCACAGTTACCCCAAACATCTTTGTTTAATGTTTCATTCAGTATCTATAGATAGGTTTCATTTTCATGCTAGGAGGTGCCAGGAGGACAAAAAATGGAAGCATACATAGAGAAAATGACCTCTCAAACATGAACCCACCACTCTTCTCAGTTGGGCCTTAGGGTTTAGGTGCAAATGAGAAGCACCAGGGTCTCACCACCCCTTCTAAGTAACATTAAGTATCAATAATGGAAGTGCTTACAGATACCCTGTACAATTCAACCCTTATCTTTTATTTATAGCTGACAAAGCTCAGAGAAGGAAAAAATATCATCATACTTTAAATAATAGAAGGTAGAGGTATTAAAACTACCCAGGCAGTTACAGTAGTTGCAGAAATGTCTCCCAGCAGACCTGAGTGTGTGTACACCGACTGCATTTTTAATTTTTAAAACATATTTCTTTCAAAATTATTCAGCAATACAAGAAAGCCACTTTTATGGGGTGATAAATTACTGTAATAAAGTGTCTTTTGTCCAAGGATACAGACAGAAAGCCATTGCAGGCAGCAGAGACAGGCGTTAGCCCCCAGAGAGCCCAGACCCATAAGCAGAGGAGCATGTTTATTTGTCTCACATGTTTTTAATTACTTTTAGAGCATCCTATCTGTTTTTAACTGCAATTTGGTCTCAGTTAACATTTATAGGAAGGTTTGATTTCTCTGTGAGTTTTGAATGCAGTATTAGACCTTTGCACTGGTTCTGGAGAGCTCTGCTGCCCCTTCCCTGCAGCCCAAGCTAAACGACACGGTACCTGTCATTTACGTGCAATTAGGAATACTTTGATAAGATTTATATTCCTTTGAAACTTTAGAAACTTCTTGCAAGTATTAACTGAAAAAGGAATCATGAGTGATAATTAGGGGTCTGATCCAGCTCCCTTCAGGGCCAGTGTGTTTTTATCACAGCTGTGTCCATCACTGTAGCAGGCTGCTGGATATTGCAGGTGCAGATGGAGTCATTCGGGTCTCAGTGGACTTAGCACCAGTGAACACAGGACTTTTCCTTGTCCCTCTGGACAGGAGTGTCAATCTTGTACCCTTTGCATCTCGATTAATCACCAGCATTGTTACTTTGTAAACCCAGGCAGAGTATCTTTAACCTCAGTCCTATATATACCTTATCCATGTTCTGCACGTAATTCTTGCCCCCAAAGCTATGGCGTTTGAACTTCACAGAATAAAGTACATTTAATTGGACCTATTATTTTCTTGCAGAGGCAAAGCCTTTCAGATCAGGCTTCAGCCTCTCTGTGCCAATGAAAATACACATGCCTAATTATTTCCATTTTTCAAAGAACCTCAAAGGCAGCTGATGAAAGGAACCTTTTGCAAAAGCTCACAGCAAACAGAGTGAAGTCACCTAATGTGCAGTGAGAGGAAGCAGTGATCTCCTCCTGTGTGCATGGGGCCAGCTACACTCCGCAGTGCCTTGAAAGGGGGTGTCTCGCTGTTGCTCTGGAAAAGAAGATTGCTGGGAAATGGCTGAATTCATATCACCAAAGAGGGTTTTTTGGAGTTTAGAGCTTTTAGGGCATCAAGTCTTTTGAAATAGGACAAAATGTTTTACCCTGCTGCTGACACCTGCACTCACAAGAGGCACAGTCCACTGCCCAGATTATTCAGGTGTGTTTCTTCTTCAGTCAAGAACAGTCCTCTTCAATTGTAATTTTTATCCTAACGTCTTTGCCTTCACTGACAATGTACTTTTCCTTCTCTAAGTGTTGTGTACACAGTGAGTAAGAATTTGCTGTTGCCCTGAAAAGCTCATGGTTTAACGAGCAGCTCTGTTGTTATCAGCAGAGGTTTGGTGTGAGCAGTGGTTCTGCAGAGTTCCTCCCTCTTGTCCCAGTATTGCCCACAGCAGCCCCAGACCACCCTCCCCAGGCAGTCCAAGGGTCTGTTACCCTCAGCTGGCATCTGTTTGCCTTGGCATGTGTGCGAGCTGTGACTCTCATTTTCTCTTTGGGAGCCAAGTGCTGTCATTTAAAAGGTAACACAAGTTTCCTTCACTTAACAGAGGCTGAAAACCATTCCCTATCATTTTTATCCTACTCAACTTTCAACATACTTCTCTCTCTTCAAGCATGGCAGTTACTGGGCCGTGGTCTCGCCCAGACAAGTCCCCAAGCCCTTCCCTGTTTTCGTGGGCTGGAGGTGGGTCAGGCAGACAGACAGACACATACACACTCACACACACACGGGGATGGATGGGCAGAGAGGAGCCCTCGTGGCTCTCCCCCTCCTGAGCCGTGGATTCAGTGCCCTGATGGTCCGTAAGGCGCTGTCCCTGATCAGTGAGCTGGGAAGTCTGGGAGCAGCCTGACAAGGCACTGCCGGCTCTCCGAGGAGTCTCGGCGCCTGGCAGGTCAGAGATCCCCGTGTGTGGTGCCCAGGGCCCCTCTGCGGCAGCGTCTGCCCCTGGGCACCCCCTCCTGCCAAGGGAGCGCCCTTCCCCGGCTTGGAGGGGAGGGACACAGCGGCCTCCTGCCCTCCTTCCCCTGCGAGAGCTGCAGGCTTTCTCCACAGCCCTCAGCAATGGGAGCGTGCCCCCAGCGAGGAGGATGGGCAGGGAGTAGGGTCCCATGGAGCGCTGGGCTGCTGCCCAGCTCAGGAGGGACAGGGGAGCAGGAACGGGCCCTCCTGCATTTCTTCCTACAAAACAGAGGAGGAGCAGCTCATGTTCAGCTCTCCACGGACACCAGTTTGCTCCACTTGGCTTCTGCTGGTGTTACTTGTAGCTGCTCTCTCTCTTTCTTTGGCTGTCAATGGAAGATGGATGCGGCCCGAAAGCTTTTGTCTCCCATCCTTCAAGGAGAGTGTTTGTTATGAATTTATCAGCCTTGGAGAGCTTTGTTTAGGCCCAGATAAAGAGATTTGTAACAACAGGACTTACCTGAAACAAAGACTGAACTTAGAGTAAAACTATTATGGTTTTTTTGCTCAGTCTGCAATCATTTGCTTAACTTTTACTAACTTCGTCTCGTCTATCAGAGGACATTTTTTCATCTGGACTTAAGCCCAGCTGGACTTAAGCACATGCTCAAAGCTAAATATGAGTTAAATTACTGTGCTGAATCAGGGCTTTTCTTCTTTCTGAGTTATTTTGCTGTGAATGCATTTTTGGCGCACATGAATATCAACTGTAG
The DNA here is from genome assembly GCA_013398075.1 of Notiomystis cincta. Lineage (NCBI taxonomy): Eukaryota > Metazoa > Chordata > Aves > Passeriformes > Notiomystidae > Notiomystis > Notiomystis cincta. The sequence goes on from VZRX01012152.1 coordinate 209,345, forward strand.
CTGTTATGCTAATAAAGTTGAACCTCCTGATTTTAATATTCTATATTTCTTTTCATTCTACATGGAGACGGTGATGACTTCTTTTGTATCTGAGATTTACATGCAGTCCCATATTTTAACAGTGACACATAATTTACATGTGATTAGATCAAAGTATTTACTTCCACGAGTTTTAAAACAACAAAATCTGATATTGAATATGCCTATTTTCCACACCTTTTAAGTGAATACAGAATAGAAATAGCAGCTTGAAGCAGCAGAAATTTCAAGAGATCTGAGTTTAAGAGAGAGGTTTCACTGCACTCTCCTCCTTTCAACTGCTGCTGTCATGGCTGGGGAGTGAAAGTGGCAATGTTTTTAGAAATGTTTCATGAAATATTTTATAAGTGCAGTTTAAATTACTTTTTAAGTTGGGTAATCTGCCAAAGCTTTACATTGTTAACAGAGAAGGAGAAATTGCTGCAGAACTGAGTGGTGCGCTCAGGAAATGGGAAAGCAATTCCTGCTGGGAGCCCACTGTGCTTCCCGAAGAGTGTATTCCAGTGTCTCCTAGCCGTGTCCAGAAGCAGCCCTACCTGGAAAAGATAAGCATGTTTTCTGAGTGGCACGGGAATAAAAGTACATCTGCAAGGAAATGAACCCAGACCGCGTGCCCTCCCCAGCGGGGTCCACATGCCTTTGGCAGAATCACCGCTGGGCGATGGGTGTCTTGTACTGTACATTTCCAATCAAATTCAACTGCAGAAATGCAGCATTCCTGAACCTGCTGTTTCTGAAACTCTGTGCTTAAGCCCTCTTTATGTCAGGTGGGTGAATTGTCCTGGTGGTTTGCATCAAGTCGTCTGTGTGTTCAATGCCGGCTGAGCGAGTCCTGCAGGAATCCCGGCTGGGTGCGCTGGGACTGCCCCGCCATCCCCGAGCTGGGCACGCACAGCTCCACCCCGTACCGGCTGCGGGGCTGCAGAGCTCACCGGCTGCATTGCAGCCTCCTTGCTCCTTTTCGGTTAGGACGGGGCTGAGCAGAGCTCAGCCACTGCCGCCTGCATCCGAGGTGTGTCCTTGCAGGGAGCTGTGGGAGCAGCGCCTTCAGCGCGGGGCCGTCGGCACCTCAGGCACTCGCTGCCCGGGCTGCAGAGCGCGGCCCGGGGCCCGGGGGTGTCCTGCAGGCCCGGCTGCTCGGTAGGATTGGTCTGAGCGGTGTCAGGCCCTTGCAGGAGCGGCCCTTCCTTGTTTCGGCACAGCTCGGGGGGTGTGGACACGCACAGGACTCCGCACACCTTGTGCAGGCCTGAGCCGTGCCGGGCTGGGCCGGGATTGACTTTGAACACTGAGCGAGCCCTAATTCGTCTGTCTTACAATTCCTCTCCTAACACAAGGGAATCATCTCTCTCCACTCTCTGCCCGGGCACAAAGAGCAGATAATTAATTCTCTGGGGTAGGGATGAGGCTCTGGGGAGGCTCCAGACGCAGAGTCCTGCCCTTGGAGAAGCAGGAACAGCTGCACTGGCCCTCCTGGTTGGGGATTTTTTTTTTCAGCTTACCCAGATAATAAGATCCTTTCTCCTCTTAACCTCTTACCTAGAGTGCAATTAGGGGTAAACTGAGCCGGCTGCTCTGTAAAGAAAGATGTGTCCTTAACCTGGTAAGAACAACTCCTTAATTATTAAGCCAGCAGTGGGAAGAATAGTCTGAGTCTGTCTGAGCCAGGTGAGCAGGGGAGCCTGTGAGACTCACCTGGCTCAGTGTGAATGCCACACAGTGCTTTGATGAGATTTCATCTGCTCAACAGGCTGTGTGAAGCAACAAGCTCAGCGAAATGAGTCCTGGCCGGAGCACAGAGCCCATCCCTCCCTCCAGACCTGCTCCCAGAGCCCATTAGCACAGTCCATGCTGGTGCCCACAGCCTGCTGGCCGGGCCACATGTCCTGTCCTGTCCTGCCCAGGGTCCCACGTGCTGCCCTGCCCAGCACTGAGCGTGTTCCACCCTGTGCGTGTGCACGGTCATGCTGGTTAACCAAATCCAGCAGTCTCTGTGGTGTTCTCGTGGGAGCAGGCACAGTTAAATGGATCACAGGACACTTTCCACCTCTATTATCTGATTTCCCCTGAATGCATTTGTTCAGGCTCTGCTGCTGTTGTTTGGTGACAGCTGTGCTCACTGAACCATTTTCTAAAAGCAGAGTGCATCCAGTTAACCACTTCACCTGGTACAGCAGTGCTGAGGCTTGGGCTGGGGAGCTCCCTGGGAGCTGCCTCTGTGGGAATTACTGTGGGAGCACGGGGTAAGGCTGGTGCTGAGGGATCAGATGGACCTTGCAGCACCATCATTCCAGTGCTGTGGTCCTGGGGCTTTTCTGTGCAGGCCTTTTGTGAGTTTTCTTTTTTTTTTTTCCCACAGGCAAGTAGCAGACAAGATAAGCTGCTACTGCAGCAGATGACTTACATAAATGTTAATGAGCATCTAATGTGTACATAATTTTCCTGCAAAAGGTGATCAAAGGTAGGAGAGTTTTGACAGGCCTCATTCCAGGGAGCAAAGTGAGGCAATCTCAGCCCAGGGGCCAGAGCTCAGCACTAGAAATGGTGCCTCCAAATGCAGCTGCATTCTGGCTCCATTTGCCTCTTTCAGGCTCCCTTTTTAATCTCTGTTTCAGCTGCCTTTCAAGTGAGCAGGGTTTTTTTTCCCCCATGAAAGAAATATTACTCTCTGAGGCTCAATTTTACAGTGTGTTGCTGCTTGAGCAGCACCAGCCGATTCCCATCTCCTGCTGCACCACCCACCTGCCTGGATGCCGTGAGGACCAGCAGCACGTGGGCAGACCTGGGAACACACGTGTCCCTGTTCGTGCCATTCCTCCCCTCCTGAGGCAAGCTGGGTGGCTGAAATGAAGCCCTTTGCTGTCAGACAGGGCACAGGGAGGATGTGAGACACAGCCTTAATTTTCGTGAGGAGTGAAGGCGTCTTCAGCACAGCATCAAGCTATTCCCACAGACCATCACTGCTTTGTTGTGGGCAGCGTCAGCAAGTCCGTGGACTAGTGAGGCTTTGGGTGCTGAACTCCTCCAGCACATCACAGGGCAGGGTTAATACCTGGCTTGGCTTCTCTAAACCCTGTTGGTGCCCTGCCTTTGTGCCTGACTGCTCCCTGCCCACAAGCCTGCTCGAGACTCGCTGGCTGGTTACTGATCTTACACCTTGTCTGGTGTCTCCTTAGTCCTCAGTAGGGCTGAAACTTCCCCCCGCCCACCCGTTGTAAACCCAGAGCTGGGGGCTGAATTGGATGGCATTTCAGTTCAGGGCTGCAGCCTTCATGCTGAACTACTCCACGTGATAAATACTGGTTGGACTGATGTCTGTAAAGGCTTTAAAGCTCTTTCTTAACTGAAAGCAGGGCTTTTCCTCTTGATTTGCTGTGTCCTGGTCCCTGGAAAGAAAGGGGAAGGAAAGGGGACCCTGCTGAGCCCTGGGAGCACCCGAGCCCTGCCTGTCCCCTCTGGACACACCAGACTTGGGGCAGGAGTCCCTGAATCACCCCGGCTGGTGCAGATGATTAAAGGGACACAAATGATTTAAACATCCCATTTCCCGACATCCATGACCCTGTAAGACAAGATCTGGGAGATTAATTATTGCAGATACTGTTGTCAGCAAATTATGCCTCTTTCTCTGTTGTCCCTGATCAGATCATGATAATTACATTTACGCTTTGAAATGACTGAGGTAGTAATGAGGAGCTCTTGGTCTGCAGTTTGTTTGTGACAGGAAGCTGCCAGCCTGTACAATTGAAGTTTGCATTGCTCTGGTTTGACATGCAGTGCACGTGGTAGCATTTCCCTTCCCAAACCAGGGGAGCATAACTCATGGCATCAGGTGCAAAAGCTGGTTTATGAGCCCATAATTCCCTTTATGGAACATTCTTTCAGGGTGGTTTAGGACTTGCTGGGCTGTGATCATTCCTACCAGTAAACCAGCATTCCTGGGATGTTCACTGCAGACTAATGTCAGAAGAACATTTTATCCCCCAAAAAACAGCCTCTACATGGTTTAAAAACTTTTCTCTGTAATGAAAAAAGTAACAGTGAAAAAATTGAAACATTAGGCCTTTTCTTAACCAAAACACTTGGAACATTTCCACTAAAAACATTCCCTAAGAAAATGAACATTTTCATTCCAGCTCTCTGATAAGCACATTTCGCACAGACAGTACTTCTCATTTCCTACTCACTTTATGACCAGTCCTGGGTCTGACTCATTCCTGTCCATCCCACCTGGCCAATGGTTTCTGGTAAGAAAACAGGCTGATAGATATGGAAATGGCTAATTTTTCTCTCCAGAGGACAGAGGTCTCTTGTTCTTTGCTGTGGTTGTATTTTCACTGCTTTTATTGAAACATAAATAGCCTTGAACAGCTCTGCTCTCCTGGAGGCTGACAACTGACTATGGAGGGACAGTTTTATTGTTTCTCTGCAGGTAGCTGAGCAGACACCTTGCAACTGGAGCAGAAAAGAGATTCCAGGGGTGTGTGTGAGCATGGACAGCTCAGCCATCTCTGCTCTTAGGTCCGAGATGGCGTTCTGGCAGGAGAGCAGGGATGTTTGACTAAAGAGGAGGAAGCTGTATCTGATAGAAGGCCGGGCGTGGGAAGAGATGGCAATAGAGAGGGTGTTTGGTGAGGAGACAGCCCCTGCCTGCTCCTGCCTGCCACCGCAACCCCCTGTGCTCCCCGTGGAGCAGGGGCAGGGCCGCCCCCTCCTCCCCATCTTGTGTGTGGAGGCAGCAGATTGGTTTCCCTCCTGGTGCTTCCTCGAGCAGCTCTCATGTGGCAGCCTGCCTCGTGCAAATGAGCTGAGCTGCAGCTGGGCAACCAAAAGAGGTCCCAGTTTCCTCCGACAGAGCAGATCTGGCTTGCAGGTGGCCTGCACCGAGTGCCAGCATGCTGGAAACTGCTACCAGGAGCAGGGTGGCAGCCGGAGCTCGCTGGACCTGCAGTAGCAGCTCCGTTATCTGGCACATTGGAGCCAACTCTGCTCCTCTCAGTTCCCAGGCACTGTGACATATGCTGTCTTAATGCCTCTGGCAAATTGGAATCAGCTTGGCTTTTTCAAAAGCCCTTTCATACAAAGGGCTGACATTTTCTGTGCTTTATTCTGGAGCCGGTTTGGGTTGTTAAAAATTATACCCAGTGGGTAGGAGCTGCCATACCTCCAATTGCTTGTGTGGCTACTCTGTATTTTATGACTCTCTTTTTTTAAATTTTATGTTGGTGTAAGGAGAGGGGAACACTGTTTTGAAACAAGTCTGTAACAAGACTGTAACAAGACGTTGAAATAGATCTGAAAAAGTGCAAGTGGTAAATACCTGTCTGAAGAACAAACCACCCTGGCACCTCAAGGACAAGGCCTCCAGCTGTTCAGTTACTCCACTTGGATCACGGGCTCGAGCTCTAATTTCTTTCACTAGCTTAATTCTACACCTTTTTTACACTGGCTTTTGAAAAATGCATATTTATTCTCTCTCTGCCTTTCCCCATTAGCCTTTCAGTGGGTCACACTCTCAAGTGCACTTGTCCTTCCAAAGCTGTGCATGGTGCTGCACCGGGACAGTGAACAGCAAGGAGGAAAGTAGGAGACAGGCACCCAGCATGACCTGAGTCCGGTCACAGTGCTGAGCCCAAAGGGAGCAAACAGTGGGAACCACAAAGCTCTCTTGTCCTGTCTGAATGTCAGCACACACAGAGGCACACGCCCCCAACAGCAACCAGTGCACTGCAGGTCTTCATACTCATCTTCCAGCACACCTTGGGAATGCAGGATGTGCTGTCTGCCTTCTCCTTGGATCTTCACCCAGCGTTTTTTCTCTCATTTAGTGGAGCAACTCCTCTTCACACGCCTTGCAGCAAGGCTGATGTGGTCGTTTTTGCAGCAGAGAAACCAACAAAGGCTGTGGAAAGAGATATGGGGGAAAAGTGTGAATGGAACCCTCTGGCAAGTCAGGACAAGTGTGTTCACAGGCTTTCAAAGGGACATAGCATTTGAGCAGTGGTAGAAATAGAGTGAAATTGGGAGAAACTGCATTGGGCTGGGAAGTGGGGTGTGCACTTGAATGTGAATCATTTTTCACAGGAAGTGGCACTGTTTCAGCCCTGTGACTCTGTGCTGGCCAGAGCACGAGGGCCCAGCAGTGACTGATCTCCTCTTCTTCTGTGCCTGTTCCTGGAAAACGGTGCAGTGTCAGAGCAGGGCTTTCACTTCTCTTCTGCAACAACTGTTTCAGGCTCTCTGATTCCATATATTGATCACAGATATTCCAGACTGCGGCTCTGACCTTTTGGGCTGAGGATGACATCAGCCACAGGCTCATTCCTGGGGCCTAGACTGGAAGAGCCAGTAAGCAATGCCAGTCTGAGTGCCTTCTGTGGGAGGGACAGGTTGGGCTGGTGAGTGAGTGATGCTGACTCAGGTGACTTTGAAAATTTCTTTTTCCTGATCACTTATGCCAGAGACTGCTCCCCAAAGTCAGTCAAATAAATGCAGAGCTGCCCCTGAGGGACGAGTCAAAGGGAATTTGGACTGCCCTGACTGGTGACTGTATTGTGGAGGACAGCACAGAGCAACCTGAAGCTGGGCTGTGGAGCTGTCTCTGTCCTGAACACCCACAGCCCCAGCTGAAAACAGTCCTGTCTCTTCCCCGGGCCAGGGAAACTGTGCCACAGGCTCCTCAAACTCCTTCCCTATAAGATGTGATGTGGAAAATCCCCTTCCCCTGCTACCTTCACCACAGAGGCCCCCTAATTGTGGCTCCCTGCCACCATGTCCCCTCGCAGTGTCCCTCTGTCTTGCTTGCAGGGAAGCATTCTGTCCTGAGGGAAGGCAGCTCCTGTCATTAAGGGACTTCATCCTTGGTTTTCTCTTTGCCTAGTTCTTGCATTAGCTCAATCCCATGGGCCATGTAGAGGACCTGAAGCTAAAAAGGGTTGATTTGTCTTGTTCTTGCATAGTCTAATGGCTGTTGCCCACTTATACCCTGCTCTGGAGCTTTAGTGAGTCCACTCCGGTCCATTAGATCACCCCACTGAACTGGAGAAAATGAAACATGTCCTTTCTTTGTCAGTGGCTCTGTAAACAGTAAGAAAAGAAGAGAATTAAACCCTCCCCAGTAGGGAGATTGCTCTAACAATTATTTACTTTGAGCAGGCATATCTATATTAATTTGCTTTGGGTTTGCTTGATTTTCTTGATGAAGATTACAGAAGACGAGTTTTAAAGGGAAGCAAATTGCTTAATTGCCGTTCAATACTGGGGGTATGTCTTGGCTTTCTGCATTTGCAGAGGTTTTTAATAGAAATACTAAGCTTGGGATGAACAAAATATGATTGGAAGTGTGTGTTTATCTGTGGATATGTGACTAAGCAGAGGTTTATATTTAAGCACATTGTTAAGTGAGTTGGTGAGGAGGGCAGAGTTGCTCCACCAGCCTACTCCTCCCTTTCACAGATGTACATGAGTGTGTGTTTGCAATGCTTCTGTTGCAATTTCCTAATGAACAGTTGCAAAGAAATTACCATACACTGTGCAAAAGGCATTTCAGGTGTTTCTACCTGAAACAATCCATAGGACTATGACAGTTCAGTTGCATTTCTGAAGACAACAGATTTTTTGTATTTCCTCTTTTGACTTGACATTGGAAAACCTTAAATGAAATATCTCCCAGTGATTGTGTTAAAGTGTGATTCTGGCAATGCCCTCCCAGATTTCTGTGGTCTCGGTTTTTTTCTTTTCAATGTTCTGCTGCTAAGCATACGAATCAGTAACTTGTTATTGACTCCTTTGGTAAATGTAATAACTATTAATAGGACTCAATGAGAGTTTTGCAGGGTTTCATTTTAACTTTCAACAGAACTTCAGAATTACCTTTACATTAAGTTTAAATTTCAGACTGTCCTTCAAATTCTGATTTTTACTGGAGAACAGTTTAAACAGGGGGAGGTGTAACAGAATCCTCAGTGAGTCTCACAGGCCTACATGGACATGGGCACACTCAGAGAAGTGCCCAGGTCCCAGCGTGGTGTCCGTGTGGAGTGCAGAGCAAAGCAGGGCACAGTGAGGAAAGGCAGCGAGTGCCAGTCCCGCCTGCGGGAGCTCTCAGCTCCGCGGCTCTGGTGCTGAAGATGAGGCAGAGTTCACTTTTTCCATGCCTGGGTCAGAGCCCAGCTGCCCTCCTGGGTGTCACTCAGCCCTGACTGGCACTGCCTTGGAGTGCTTCTGACTTGACTAAAAATAGGCAGTCTAGCAACCTCCTGAGAGACCCGACTTTGCCGAAGTCTCTCTCTGAGCTCTGCAGAGCAGCAACTGCAGGGACATTTTTGTTAAAAATCTTCAAATGGGAAGAACTATCTTAGCCTGTGGGATTCTCCCCTTCAGTGCCCAGAGAAATATCTCCTGCCCCAGTCATCCCTGCCTTCCTCTGTACAATAGGGATCTTGGAGAGCTTCCTTGTCTGGGACCACGTGGCAGCTCTTGCAGCTTCAGTTGTTAAGACTGAGCATAGCAGATGAGCGTTGGACATGGGATCCCACTGTCCCATGGATCAGGGACCCCACTGTCCTATGGCCCTGGGGTTCACCAAGGGGGTTGTCAGCACATTCCTTGCTCTGCACAAGGTTTTGTGACTGAACCTCCCTTGGTGCTGCCCCCCCAATAGATCAGCTCTGAAAAATGCCTAAATACATGCTTCAAAGCTTGATAACAAGGTGTCTTAGAACTACCAAACTGAACCCTTTTAAGTTTATTTTGCCCTGTAAGCTGGAATGGATCCAGATAATTTCAGCATTTCATAGTGTCATCTTCAGTTTAATACGCAAATTACTTAATGTGGAGTTGTGACTGCAGGAACACATTGCTGTTTCCTGTCCTGGTCTTAACAATATTGAATTTCCCCAGCCTTACCAGGACTCAGCTCCTCATGCCAATCACAGAGATTGGTCATTAAAAATGGGAGACAAGAAAACAAGGAACTGTTCCTGTAAGCCGTGTGGCCCAGCTGATGGGAATGGCAGGAAGGAGGAGATGGGCTTTGCTCCTAATCAGCCAGAGATGCTGCACACTGCAGAGACAAACCTCGAGACAGGCCTGAGCCACAGACCTTGCTGAGACTGGACCTGGATCTGTCTGTGCCTTGGCTCAGGAGCAATCCCAACATGTTGCTGACACATTCTCCTCCTCTGCCCACAGATCTCCCTCTCCCTGGGGTAGCTGCCCTGTCCCAGGCTCAGAGGAGGCACAGGGAATGTTGGACAGCAGACTGAGCCCTGGGATGGGGGAAGATGTTTTTTTGGAGTTTAGGGAAAGCTTTTTGTTCTATAGCCAGGAAAGCAGCCTCGAGCCATGTGCTATGCCAAGGCTGTGCCCTGGGCTGCCAGGGGGCTGTGAGGGCACGTCAGGCACCCTGAGGGCTGCGTGCCCAAGTGCCATAACACAGCTCTACTGCAGCAGCACAGACACGCAGCCTGGGGCCCCTCTAAGCAGGTTGTGGGAGCGCAGCAGGCGCTGCTCCACTTTGACAAGCACAGGGAGTGATTAATGAGCCAGGGAAAACAGGGTGACACATGCAAATACTAGAGATCTACAGAGGAAATTCTGAGGATCAAGTCCACCTTTGTAAACAGAAATATCTCTATTATTGCGGAAGACAAGAAGGGAGCAGAGAAGCTCCGTGACTTCCCCAGACAGTCTCTAATGATACTTTCTGCAGTTTGCATCAATCCAGATTAAGCTTTGGGCTGACACAGACGGGTCTTAACTAGGCTCTCCTCCAATGGAGTTGCGTGTTCCCTGTCCCCCGCTTCCCCTGCTGCTGAGCTGGGCTCCACGCCTGACACAGAGTATCTGCACATCCCCTTGAGCAGCTAACCCTGCTCCCCTGATTGCTCTGCCAAATGAGGCTCTGGTTTCACTGTGATCAGGAGTGCTGCATTGATGAGGACAGTCTGTGTGCGGGAGGAAGTGGGTTTGGTCTGTAACTTTACTTGTTCCAGGCAGAAATTGGAGCAGCTCAGAGAACTGCTGAAGGAGGCATTCTTGGTCTCTCAGGGTACCTCTGCCAGTGTAAGGCCACTGACATTGCCAGCCCCCAAGAACTACTGCTTCAGTGTGGACTGAGCCTTTAAAACGCCTCCAAATGCGGGAAACAACATCAAAGCAGAGTTGTGGGAAATGGGAAATGCCACTGTAGTGGCCTGGGATGTGCTGAGCCAGGGAGGGATGAATGGTGTACAGCAGTGCTCCTTCCACTGCTGTGCTGAGAGCAGGGAACGTGGCTCCTGGTCTCTCTTAGCTGGGAAAAGTTCACATCAGGTTCTGCAGGAGCTGCACAGTGCACAGACCGGCCCTGTTAGTGCAAACCTGGGCATTTGGCTGTCTCAGCAGTGCTCTGCAGGCACCACTCACTAACAACTGCTGCTTCTCAGAACATCACCAGGCACTGTATTCTCTTTTGGAAAGAGATTTCATTGGGGCCTCCAAAGAGGAGAGCAGTAATTATTCCTCTGCTCTCCATCTGGGGAGGAAAGCCTTGACCTCCTGGCACATGGTCAGATACTGGAAACAGTTTCCTGCCAATACAAACTTCTGAAAATTTCCCATGTCGCACGAGAGGGGAGAAGCTCAAGTATGAGATTGCAGAGCTGTTTTGGAGTCCATTTTCTTTAGATGGCAAATACTGCTGGAATATCTGTACTTTGGTGTAAATAAGGTTGAATAAAGAGGAAGTCCTTGAGCCATACTGCAGTTTACTGGGGTTCATCCACGGACAGTTGTGGATTCTTTTGCATCAACCTGAGTCTTCTCCCTGTGCCTGCTGCTCATGCAAGTTGTCCCAGGGCTCTGTGGACACCACAGCACTGTACAAAAGCAGGATCTCAGCACAGCCTGCTAAACCTCGAGAATTGTTCTGGGGCAAGTGGGGACATGAGAAGCATGTTGAACATGGTTCAACATGCCATGTGTTAGTCAGGGGTGCCATACCTTTAGCAGATAAGGGAACAAGGTAATTGACTTTTCCAGGCTTGTGTTACCTGGAAACTTTCTCCCAGCTGGTGAGAGTCTGCAGTAACACAGAAGTGTTGGTAATTGCGATCTGCACGGTGCACATGCTGCTAAGGTGAAGCCTTCTACTTCTTGAGAAGGCGTGAGCTTGGAAGGGTTCTGGGCTTGATTGTCATTCTAGACAAGTGTATCCTGACATCCTTTCCTTTTTACTATAAATCAGAAGCAAAATGAATAAATTAGTTATTGAAGTTCCTTGTGGGCTTCATTGATGCGATTGCAGGTGGAAAAGACAGGTAACATAACCAGAGGGAATTGGTGTCAAGGCTGCTCCTTACAGACCCAGATTATGTCACCAATCAGCTGGTGAAATAAAGAGATTTCCCGCGTATATTTAGTAAATCAACATGACAATGTCATATACAATCGTAGTTAATTAGGCAAACCTTCTTGCTGTGTATAGCATATCTCATGCCTTAGAGGTAGAGAGGCTTCCGTCAATGCTGCAGCTCTGGAAGTGTCAGGGGGAGCAGGCTGGGTGCAGCTTGGTGTTGAGAGGCCCCGCAGCACCCTCCTCCTCCTCCCTGGGCAGTTTCATGCCACCAGCCCTGAGAACACAGAGGCCTGGCCTGTAGCACAGGGTGCTGTTGGGAGGGGCACTGCTGGGGTTTGACACAACCGGGAGACAGGAATCATATCTGGGAAGCCTCGTGCTTCCCATCTGGTCAGGGCGCTGCCCAGGTTTCCTTAGCCCCTGTGAGCGTGAGCCGCTGCCTTGCCAGAAGCTGCCCGCCAGCCCCCCGAGAGCACGCTCTGCAGGATGTCTTCTGGCCAGTGAGGCTCGCCTCTGGGGTCAAGGAGGGACACAACTGACAGGAACCCCTGCCCTACTCGGGCTGCTCACAGCTTCCTGGCACGGCTGCAGCAAAAGGCTTCTGATCCCTGAAGGCCTCTCCTCGCCCCTGCCCCGGGGAGGAGAGGCCGAGTGTAGGGCAGTGGAGAGGCTTGTCCAAGGTCAACCCGTGTCAGAGCCAGGAGCCCGGCACCATTTCCTCCTGCTGACCGTGGGACTCCCATCTGGTTTGATTCAGCTGTCAACCCTGGAGCAGAGAGTGGCAGTAACAAAAGGCTTTTTCAGACATAATCCCACTAAACGGAGACAATCCTGTTATGTTTCCAGGCGACAGGAATTGAGACTTTAGTGCCAGAGTATGAGGACTCTGCCCTAAGGGCTTTGTTTCAGGACTTAACATCAGGTGATCTCGGGGCCAGCCTGGTCTTTGTGCCCTAAAGCAGCACAGATTAAGCCCTAAACATGTATTTTTAAACTGAGAAAAGCCCAAGAGGTGTGATAGAAAATCTGGGATGGGGAGGAAACACTAGACCAGCATCCCAGTAAGAGGGATTAGTCTGGCCAAGACAATAGAAGCTGTGAATCTCCGAGGGGCATGGCCTGACGTGCCAGCTGAGGGCTGGGCTACCCTCCCCATGCCAGCTACACCAGCCTGCCAAAGTTCAAATGTCTGACAAGCATCACACTGCAGCTCCTGTATTCCCAGCCCATGTGTCCCTGATCCCCAGCAGCGGCCAGTTAATACCCAATTAACAGGACTCTTTCTAATGAACTGAGCCTTAACTGCCAGCCACTCCATCCTTTAATCTCTCCCAGCCGAGTGGAAGAGCTTGGCAGGTGTCACTTCAGGCTGGGGTGACAGGGCAGATCTGGCCTGCCAAAGCACAGCCGCATGTCCCCTGTCCCCTCACCGGGGCCTCCTCCCAGAGACACCATTTAGCCCAGGGCAGAGGGAACATCCCTGTTTCCATGGGCCTTGCAGCTCTGAGGAGTTCATCTCTCCTTGTCTCTGGAGCTAGGACCTGTTATTTCCCTGGCCAGTGCAGTTATCCCAGTTTTTCTCAAATGACTGTCTTGGTCAGTCACACTCTGTCAAAGCTGTTCTTCTTTCCCTGTTCCCTCTTCCCCTGTCGTAGCCATGCTCAGTGTGAAGGACCCAGTGCCACTCTGTGTGCACAGGCAGCCCCTTCGTGGCATTTGGTCCCCAAATGCACGAGTCAGCAGTCCCTTGTGAAAGGCCCAAGGAAAAACAGACCTCACTGAGGAGATACGGCCACCCCAGAGCCCTCATCAAACAAACCAGGACCACGTGTCTTTAGCTGTGAATTTTTGGAACAGAGGGAAGCCACACCCCCCAGTGTCACAGGTCCCCTCAGCACCCCAGAGGGCTAGATCTGGCTGTAGGAAGCTTTAGGGGTGAGCAGCTCAGGAGTTACCTTGGCTTTGGGAGCATCAGACTGAAGCTCTTCCCACTGTACAGAGCGGCCACCTTGCTTTACAGGGACTGGTGTGCAAACCAGACTTTCCTGTCCATGTTCTTCCCAGAAGTAGAAATCTGTGATATGGAACAAGCTGGGAAATTCCCTGCACATCCTATCTCATCTCCCCCAGCCTTATCTCCACTTGCAGAGGCCGTGGGCATGAAGTGCACAGCAGCCTCGGGCAGGGCAAAGTGTGAAGATGCAGCACAGTGTGGGTGCTGTGGAATTTGGGGTTGGGGCCAAATGAGGCTATGGGGAAAGAAGGATCACATGAAGTGTAATTCAGTGGCTGGAGACATCCCCCACTTCTGCTGTGCCTCTCTGGCTTCAGGTAGCAGCAGAAGAAGCTGCTGGTGGGTTGTGCTGCAGCCAGTCCTGCCCTGATCTACCTGGGATGTGCCCAAAACCTCACAAAGAGCTGGTTTTCAGTGGGGAGCCTAGAAGAGGCAGTACTTAGCACACAGAAATGATGTCACAGCACTCAAATCCTCGTTAAAGATGACACCAGCTTCTGCATGCTGGGCTAGCACAGAGATTGTTTTGTTGCATTATTCTGTTTCTTTCACCTGCACTGCAGACACACACTGTCCTGGGAAGGGCTGAGATAGCATCAGCCCAGCTCACAAAGGGGGAAAGTAGAGAGCAGGAATGCATCAAACATTGGCTTCTGTCTCTGTCAGATGCATGCAAGAAGCTGGGCCAAAAAGTATTTGCTTAAAGCCCCGAAGCAAATGGCTGGAGCAGATCATGGACTCAGCCTTTGGCTGCCTCAGCCACAGAATAGCTCCATCCCCATGACTGGGACAGGAGACAGTGGGAGAAGAATATGATCTCCTACATCACAGGGCTTCTCCAGATTTTTGGGGAACTACTGGCACAGCCCCAGATGCTGTGACACAAGCTGCTGGCACTCCTGGTGCTGTGCCAAGCTCTCGCCTGGGCTCAGGTGTGCCCATTGCCCTGATGTGACACAGAGGCAGGCGGCTCGTGCCGTGTGACACTGCTGTACCCCAGCCTGGCACTCGTTTTCTAGAGCTGAGGAAGCAGACTGGATCCTAAGGGGTCACTGGGGATCCTGTGGGATCTATGCAAACATATTGCCAGAGCAGCTTGTGCAGCTCCCCCCACTTTGCAGCCAGCAGTGTCGAACAGCAGAGTTGAGTGTGAAACAGCTTCCCTGCAGACCCCATTAGCCTGAGCTGGAATTGCCAACATAAGGCCGGGCCCCACAGCCCTGGAGAGATGCTTGAGCTGTACAGTGCATCCTGTCAGAGCTTCCCAAAGCAGGAGGGAGTGAGACTCAATGAGCAATGACTGTGCCCTTTTTGCTTTTAGGCACAGGGCCACCACTTGCCCTTTGCTTCCAAGTGAAGCCCTGGTCCCTGCCCTGTGCCAGCAGGATTCCCTGAAGGAGCAGGCTGCACTGAGGGGGTCCTTCTGCCTCTGATGGGGTGGAGCTTCTCTCTGCCTTAATTTTCTCCCAGATGAATTTCTCCTGTGCCTCTAATTAAGCTACCTCTTTGGCTTAGGACTGTGGACAGTCTGAGCATTTGTAAATTAGCCATCCACCAGACAGGCTTTGTCCAGCTCTCAGCCCTCTAATTACTCTGCTCAGCCCCCAGAGATGAGGGATCTGCAGCAGACAGACTGAGCAGAGCAGATCAGGTGCGACAGATCCTGCTTGGACAGCAGCCCTGAGAAACATGGTACTGCTGCCCAGCACAAAGAGCTGAGGGGACACAGCCTGGGCCGGGGCTGAGCAGGGCTCCGTGCTTGTATGATGGGAAAAAGAAAATTCTTTACTTGCATGTCTGGGCTTGTCAGAATTCCCCTGGCCATGTGGGCCACAAGCTCCCCTATGGCATGAAGTTCTGCCAAAGTGCAGAGCTGATGCCAAGTGCCCCATGGCTGTGCCCAGCCAGCTCTGAGCTGGGCACTAACCCTAACCCTCCTTGCCAATGTGCCACTGTGATGCTCTGATCCCGGGGAAAAGGTGACTGTCCCTGACTGAGGAGGGGACCAGCTGCTGGAAGGACTAGAATACGTGACTCCAGTTTGCTGTCTCACTTCAGAGAGCTCACTGGGGCAGGACAGCACTGGGAATGAGTGCAGTAGGCTGCTTTGGCAGAGTTTGGACATTTATATAACACAGCCTATGAGACCCAGTTCAGCATTTGAAGGAAACACATTGCAAGTCATTTGCAATCTCCTCCATAGCTTCTTCACCAGCAGAGTTTGAGCAGCCCTTGCTTGAGTATTTGGATTTGTTTACAGATAGTACTTGGACAATGTGGCACTCGGTTTTTTAAAAACAAACATAGAGTCAGAAGAGCTGGGCTCATACATTAGGTTTTGCAAGACAAGGACTAAAGAAACTTGTCTGGCTGGGCTTGACTGGGGAGGCACAGGAAACGCAGAGCTCAGCGACTGCTGCTCCAGGTGGAGGCACAGGCAGCCCTGCCCAGCACCTGGCAGTCACTGCCACAGACACAGCAGAGGACAGGGGCATCTCTGGGGGCAGCAGTGTGTTTGCCCTGTCTCCCCTGGGGCTGGGCAGCTGCTGCAGGATCACTCTTTATGCAAAGATTAAAAGAAAAAAATGCTCCTCTCTGAGCTTGCTGCTTTGTCTAAGTCTTGAATGATTTTCTGTCACTAGGTATCAAACTGCAGTTGAAAGGATTTCCCGTTGACATTTAGCAGTATTAAATTACAAAATAACCACAAGTCAGCCACTCAGTATGATATAAACAGTGGGATTTGACAGAGCTTTTTCTGGCCTTGGGGACCAATTTACTCATTTTTACAGTCCCAACTCCAGTCATCCACTGGTAATGCACAGCGCCTTTTGGACACCACCTATTTGGAATTAGAGACACATATGGCAGAGTGTAATTACCTATTTACTCTGCTGCTGAATCAGCAAACTGAGGCTAGTTAACATTACAGCTCATAAGCCCCTTTCATAAACATGGGTCAGTGCTGGAACTGAGCAAAATTAATTCAAAAGAAAGAAAGAATTCCTCTCGAAAGGGGAGCCAAAAAAATCGGATGATTTAACAGGAAAAAAATGGACCCTCAATGCTTTCTGTGAGGAAGAAATCTGAGGAACCCCAGCCAGTCTTCTTGGAGGAGGGGTCTGGACCATCGCTTATTCCCACTGGTGTAAATTGGGAGTAGCTGTGGAAATGTCTTGCTGAAAATCTAAAATAAATGAGAGGGAAATCAGGCACATTGGCCAGAGCTCCGGCTCAGCTCCCTGAGGAAACAGGCAGCTGGTCTGAGCTCTGGGCTCTGCATCCTGCCACCCCATGGGGTCCAGCTCCAGCCAGGCTTTGTGCTGGCTTTTGGGGCTGGGCTGTGAGTCCCACTTGTTTGCACCGAGCATTTTTTAGCCCCCTGTCACCAGCTGTGGCGCTGGGGCTGGACGTGCACAGGGCCTGGGTGAACACCCCCCGCTCCCGGCTTGTCTTCTGCTCCCCCCCCGCAGCCCTGCCCTGCTTAACAACCAGCGGCAGAAGGAGCTTCGCAACTCCGTGAGGCTCAAACATTTCCTGGTGAGTAACTGCAGAGCAGCCAAGGTGGGGAACGCTGCCCGGGCAGGAACGCCGCGGAGAGCACTGCTTGGCTGGCACGGCACCGGGGCTTCCCCAGCCTGCGGCCGCGGAGAGTCCCAGCCTGTGGCACCCGGGGAGCCCCAGCAGCGCCCAGAGAGCCCCAGCCTGCGGTGCTCCACCAGCTGCAAGGCGACACTGGTGGCATGTGGAGGAAAGGGTTAACTTCCATCAGTACCAGCTGCTCCCAGCAAAAAGCAAGGAGCAGTGTCCTGCCCTCTGGGCAGACCAGCCAAGGGGAATCTATCCAATGGGTAACTGGATCTCCCAACCCTGTGTCTCAAGCACTCTGGGGCCTGCTCTGTTCCTGTGAAGTGGTTCATGTGTGGGACTCCGGGGAATCTCAGTGCCCATCCGCTCTTGGCTGCAGGATCTCATGGATTCTGTCTTACTCCAGGCACTGGCATGTGGGTGTGGGTGCTGTCTCCTTCCTGGGGTTTGCACATTTACAGTCCCTGAATATGAAGCATCACAAGAGCAGAGCTCTGTGGGCCATGACTGGCAATGTTGTGGAGCATAAAAATGTGTCCCTGTCAGCCTGGGGTGTGAGAGAAATGCTCCAGGGTTCAGTAAAGTTGCAGTATGACTTGTTGGGCTGGTGGCTGGGGAGTGGGGAAAGGTGACCCTTGGGAGGGCAGAGAGGGCAACTGAGCACCTGGGACGTGGAGTTGGGTCTCTGCAAGGGCAGTGTGAGCCCCTTGTTCCTCTGGTCACTGCAGTGGCGTGCAGGGCTTGGCAGCAGCGTGGCCGGTCAAGGGCAGGGGAAGGAGGCAGCTTCCCCTCCTCTCCAGATGTGCCAAAGAGGCAAAATAATAGGAACCTAAGCTGCCAGCAGAAAAGTGAGAGACGCTTCTGGAAAGCACCAGCTAAAGCTGTAGGAACATGTTTCTCCTCCCACTGCCTTTCAGAGCTTTGCAGTGATTAAGACACATCACTGCCAGGACTCCTCTGTAAAGCTGCTATTAGATGGTTTCCCTGTGGGACAGGGTGAGGTACAGGACTTCACAGGGATCTGAAGCGAGATAGGGACGAGGTGTTGGTCCCTGGCTCCATCCAGCTGGTCCTGGCTCGGGCGTCTCTCCTGTGGGGAGCTCTGAGTCCTGGTGTGGAAAGCACCTGTGAGCTGTGCTGTTCACAGGGCGGGTGGTGGCATGTCGCTACCCTGACCTATTTTGAGTCTCACCTGGCTCCTGCTATTCCAAAATGGAAAGGAGCCATTTTAATTTCCTCTCTACATTAAATTTGCCATGGTGACCAGTCATTGCCACTAACAGGAGGGAACTGAGTTCCTTGGCTGAGCTTTGGAACCTCAGGGGCCACAGCTGAGGAGGAAAGGAGCAGCACAGCAGGGTGGGCACAGCTACCCTGAATCTTTGCCCTGACAAACCTCATGATCTGCACAGATGAGTTCCCAGTTCTACTCAGCAGCGTGGTTTGTACAGCTGTAACATGGGGACAGCAAAGGCAGCTGCACTGCAGTGCTACAAAGGCTGATGTTTAACTTGTACTTCAGGGAAAGACATTACTGTGAAATAAGCATGGCATCCTGGAGCAGGGTCCTGCCACCAACACCACTGGAGCATGAGGCAGCCACCAGCTCCTACAGCTGCACCCACTTTGCTCCTTCTCTTTTCATTTTCACTCTTCAAAGGGCTGGTCGTCTCTTAGAAGGGTGCATGGGGAGCTGGGATTTGAACATTTTAGCTTCGTTCAGCCTGCAGCCTGCACTTGCATCTGCATCCTGTGGGGAAACAGTTTTGTTTCTTGGTTTGGTTTGGTTTGGTTTGGTTTGGTTTGGTTTGGTTTGGTTTGGTTTGGTTTGGTTTGGTTTGGTTTGGTTTGGTTTGTGAGGGGAGGAGACCAAAGCTAGAAAATGACAAGTACTTGGGAAGACCAGCTTGTTCTGGGTGAGGCGCTGCCCAACAGGAGACACAATGCCTTCGAGGTAGCTGGTGAAACTGTTCCAGGGAACAGGACTGACATACCCGTCCCTCTCACTGAGCTGAGGCCTCATTTGCAAGAAGGGATTGTGCTGGGGGAGCTTCTCTGTGGCTGCTGGTTGGACATCTTCTGCCTAATGTGTGTGTAAGGCCAACCCCATGGTGCCTCTCCAGTTGTGGAGGCCTTGTTCGGTACAAGCAGAAAATGACACAAAATCCCCCCCTGCATGGGGACTGTGTGGAGGAGGAGGCTCAGACCATAAAGCTGGCAGCAGGACTTGCCTGTCCTTATTCTTCCCTCTGCTATTATTCTCTCTGCTAGCATGGATTTTTTACTTGAAGCATTTGTTTCCCAATCTGTAAAACAGAGATGGAAACTAGAAGCCTCTCAGGAATATTCTACACACTTCAGATGCAGTTTGTCTCATCTGAATTCACATCTACCTGCCTCGTCCCCCCAGCCCTGTATCTTTTTCTTTCTCTGTGATTTCAGATAGAGTCTCATAAATCTTGTTCCAGACCTAAATTAAATGACTGCTCAGAAGTCAAATCCCATCTGTGGCATGCCCTGTGACCTGGCAATCTTCCTTTCCATCTCTTGAAGCTGGCAACATCCCAGGGTCTCAGGGAAGTTCTGCAGAAGGATTGTCAGGCTCCTGGGATTTAGTTTAGATCAGTATTTCCATCCCCTAAACCTGTTTTGGGGGGAAGGGAGAGAAGAAAGCAGTTTGATGCAGAGTTCTAAATTGGCCATGTAAAGTCCATACACTTAAACTGTGAAGCAGTCTGGTTTATATTGGAATTTGTTGGATCCTCTTGAAGGCTGTGGAAACTTAACTACAAGAAGTCCTGTCTCTCCCACACTTGCTTTCCCTGTGTTCTGAGTTCCCAGAGCATCCTGTCCCGGCGTGTGTGGCAGCCGCTGGCAGTGGCGGGGAAGGGGCTGCAGTTTGGAATTTTGAAACTGTGAGAAGTCTGATTTTTATCTCAAGTGAGCGTTTTTGCTTAATTTAATACCAGCACTTTGAAGTGTCTGAGCACTGCACAAAATGTACCTAAAGAATGCAGAGGAACAGAAATAACAACAGGAAGCTGTTACAAAAGCAGCAGGAGATGTGATTGCACCAGGACAGGATCAGGCTCCGGCCCCACCACACCACAGTAGGGGTGCCAGCAGCATCCCCGCAGAGGGAGACAGAGTTGGGCCCCACTCCAGGACTTTTCCATGGGAATTCAGCAAGACCTATTTTCTGATGAAGCTGAAGTTGGCAGCACATGTAACCAATCCAAGGAGTTCACTCCAGAACATGGTGATTTTTAATAAAGTCACAATTGCTGCTCTGTGCTAAATGAGTCATTTTAAAGTCAGTCCCTCATAAAACAATCGCTTCGCAGATCCTGCTTCCTTCTATACATGTCTCACCAGCACAGCATACTTTTATATGGCATAAACACCACCTTCGCTTATACTGCTGCTCAACAGTTACTGCTTGTTCTCAGCGATTTCTCAACAGTGAAATCCAGGCTGTGCACAATGCCAGGGAACAGCATGCTCGGAGGAAGGGCCGGCAGCATCCCACATCCAAAGCCAGCAGTGTGAGCCGGTGACAAGTGCCCTGACGTGTGCGTGTGACACCGCCCTGCTGGGCACAACGAGCCCCTGTTCCCTGGGGCGCGGGGTCGGACCGTGCCCTCCCGGCCGTGCACGCGGCCGGCCCGCAGGGCTCAGCACGGACGCTCATCTCATCGCTTTCTAGTCCACTGGTCTTTTACAAACTTTGGCAAACTGAATTCGGTGTTGGAGCCTCCTTCAACTGCCTGCCAAATTACATAAAATTATTTAAAATTGGCCAGTGAGCTAAAAAGATGGGGGTGGAGAAGGTGGGGGGAGATGACAGATGGATGGTGTGAATGCAGGAGCCTTGCGTCCTTAGGAAGCCAGGCTTAAAACATTCAGGAAACTGAAGAGGTCTCTGATCCATGAACCCTTTTGTTCCGAGGCACTAATCTACCCAGCCAACCAAGCTGTTGAAGTGCAGGATGATTTAGTTTACTTTGTTTATTTGCTTTTTGAGGAAGTGTGGGCCAAAATGATGGTTGAGAATATGGCACGTCTCACATTATTGACTGCGGATCACAACCTTGTAAAACAGCATTTTTGTAAAATACACTGTGAGCATTTGTAACCTGAACGCAAACTGCCAAACACACGTTCACACAACTCTGGTATTTGGTTTAATATGTATATATTTTCTTTTACAATT
Source organism: Notiomystis cincta (assembly GCA_013398075.1). Taxonomy (NCBI): domain Eukaryota; kingdom Metazoa; phylum Chordata; class Aves; order Passeriformes; family Notiomystidae; genus Notiomystis; species Notiomystis cincta. The sequence goes on from VZRX01012152.1 coordinate 230,537, forward strand.
TGGACCTAATGAAAAACATGTGGTTTGTGCTGAGTAAAAGGAATAATAGAACTTTGTGCCGGCTGCGTCGGTTCCTGCTGGGCATTACCGACCGCATGTGCTCTCTTGCTGGCTTGTGGCTCCAGATACTGCAGAATGACTTGAACATGTTCCTCATCCCCACCCAAACCTGAACATTGCGGTTTTCAAAAAACGCTGTTGTCTTGGCAACCTTCCAGATCCTTTCTGGGCATTTAAATCTTGGCTGAAACTGGTGAAGCAGAAGCACGTTCCAAGTGTTTTCCCAGGCCTCTAGCACAACACCTGACTGCGACACCACTTTCTTCCCGATACTCATTGCTTCAGTTGTCTTTGCTCTTCTCTCAGCAGCAATGGCACCCCTGTGGTACCTCCCTGTTTCCTTCTGGTTTAAAAGAAAGCCCCATATCTGCCCAGCATTTGAGCCAGGGGGACCAAAAAATTTTTGTTCTGTGGTTATTCACATCTGAGAACTGCAAACAGCGAGGACAGCGATGCTTCATGGGCTCTCCAGAGAGCTGAGTCAGCACTTTCAACTTCCTGAGTGGTACAAACTTAAGAGGGCATGAAACAGGGTTGCTGCTTTAGAAATGGCACAGAAACCCTACAAATGCAGAAAACTGCTCAAAGAAATGTAAATTTGAATGAGAGCCATTGAAACACACAGGAAAATCCTTCATTTTGAATGTAAATTTAAACAAAATCGTCTACCTCCTGCCTTCCTACACAAAGGAAACCTGCTGCCTCTTCCCTAGGAGAGTGTTTTACCAAGCTCATATGAAACTCTTTTTACAACATCCCTTTGTCTCTCTTGGAACCTGACCAAGAACTATAAGCCTTTAAAGAGAGCTTTTTGCTTGTTCAGGCCCAAGGGGAGTAGCTGAGTATAAATAATAGATTGGCCTCTTCTGACTCCAGTGTTTCTGTTCTGCTGCTCCACACAGACACAACCTGGGAAAGGTGTGGTGGTGCCTGCAGCAACACGAGAACAGTTATCTGGTCTCCCTCGAAGGAGCACGATGATAAAGTGAGAAACAGCTGACAGGACCAGAGCTGGTATGTGCAGCCCAGCGGACGTGATGTTCCAATTTTGGAAAACTACAACTGGGGAGACTTGCTTGCTTGCTGGACCTTGCTGCTGTTTTCCATACAGAGAGCCTTGGGAGAGCAATGTCTTATCTGTCCAGCCTGCTCAGCAGAAACAGCCCCTCATCCAGGTGGCTGATGGTCAACAATTAATACCTTTGGAGCATACACCTAGCTAGGGAAAAGTATTAGGGATTTGCAGTATACAGGCAGGCAACATGAACTTGTTTTTCCAAGGTGAACAGCTCTGCCACGTCATCCTAGAGAGCCACAGTCGTCCCTTGTTTTCAGTTTTGCCAGTGCTGCATTTTCCATGTCACCCTTGCCTGTGAGCAGCAGTGTTGTAACCCCAGGGTCTGAGCTGTCCTGCTTCTCACCCGCCCCACTCCAGTCCCGCCTTTCTTCTCCTTTTATCTTGTGCCTTCTTAGCTGTTAAAACCCACCTCCCCACCTTTCCTAACAGCTACCCTTTAACAGTTGTCTCTTTTCCCCCAGTGTCAGATTCTGCCTTGAACTGTCAAGTTTGACACTGGCAGTTTGTCAGAACCCCAGTTCCACCCGCTCCTTCTCCACTGCCGTGGGTTGTAGGGAAGGGAGGTAGGTGCTGTTGTATAGTCCCAAAAGGAAAGTCTGTATTTATCTCTTGGCAAGCAGAATTAGGAACTTGAGGGAGAGTATACAGGCTTCTGCTTTCTCCTACTCCTCAGTTCCCTTCTTGGTCTCTCTGGGCAGATTAAGGCTTTTGTGCTGTTTTTACCAAGGTCAGCAATCTATTCTTTTGTATTCGCTGTTCTCCACTCAATTAGTTGAGGGCATTTAACATGGATTTTTCATATTTGCATCACAAATTCTAAATGATCCATGAAAGGCAGCTGTTCAGAAACTTCTGAATTCATTATCCCCAGTGTCTCAGAGTAAAGAAACTTTGCCAGCCATTTGACTGGGGCCCTGTGTAGTCAGTATGACGGGAAACTGTCAGTCATTTGTAGTCTGCATTGAAGAATTAATGTGATGCTGTGGCATCTGGTTTCCATTTTACATTCCCTGCAGCCTCTTCTTTACCTGACTTGCCATTTACCGATAGTTGTGTGGACCGATCAGCAGCTGGAGACCTGTGCACAGCACCCCTGAGGCCTTTGTCGGCAGGGTCAGCACAGTCCTTCACGTCTTGCTGCTGTGCACCCACCTGTGCACCCTGGAGAGCAGCCCACAGCAGCCCACAGCACCCTCCCCACGCCCAGGGACACGGGCTGGAGCAGGTACAGGATGCACAGGCACAGGGTACAGCTGCACACCACTCCTTATGTTCTTCTGTGTGACACACGCGTGTGCAAAACCACCCCACAGGCGCATGCACAGAGCTCCCAGCTCTGCATTTCCACCCCGTGCCTCAGCTGCATTCCTTGCTGCAGGAACAGCATGGCTGAGAGCCAGAGCCTGCTCTTGCTTTCTCCGCTCTTTCCTTCCTTCCTTCCTTGGGCTTGCTGGGTGTGACAGGCTGAACAGAGTTGTTTATTGCTTTTGTTTCCCCGTCTAATCAGATCTCTTTCCCTGACATTATGCAGCTCAGCACAAGTACTCCAGGTGGGATGAATCCAGTTCAGTGCCCTCCTCCTACCCTTGGCTGCTCCTATCACTAATGAACTGCAAACAACCATGTTCCCCATGTTCAACCTTCACCCTGTCCGATGCATCCATAATCTAAATATAGGCCATAATTATTCTGCTGGCGTCTGTTGGCCCATTGACAGAACTGACAGTGGCAGAGGTCGGGAGACCCTTTGCACCTTTAATATATTCTCTTAACCATTTCCCTGCCACTGAGTTACAGTCTCCCTAACACCCAGTAAATGTCTGGAGTTTGTTCTTTGGCTGTTCCAAAGCTGTTCCTTAGTCTGCTCCATTCTTGTACCACCAAATGCTGATTATTTTCTTCCCTCTAATTGGGACACTTGGTTTGTTTATCTGGTTGTGCAATCAAAATGTGAACCCAGGATGCTCTTTTCCAGCCAATGACCTGCTTCTCCCCCAGATGCAAATCCCAGTGCCTGAGAAAATGAGTGCAGGAATTGATCTCTTGGCCAATGCACTGTTCCCATGTTGGAAGCAGAGGCACTGACTTTCCATATTATTATTTTTATGGCCCTGTGGAACAAACAGTTGAATATGGTGCTGTGAGAGTGAACAGTGGGGGGAGAAACTAATTTGTGCTGTAAGTAATTTGATCGCAAATCATTTAAAGAATGTAAATTGTAGGGGAGAGATGTCACTCCTGGCAGAAGGTCGCCTGTGTCACCTGTCAGACAGTCCCCAGTGGCGATCATGAAAATTTCTTTGTGGGATTATTAATAAATAAACATAATGCTCTGCATTGCTGCAGCACCTTTCAGTGCAGGAACAGGAACTTCAAGAACTATGCTCTGCAATTATTTTAACTTCCTTTCGAAATACTATTTTAAAGGTTAAATTTGTAATTGTTTGAATGTTACCATCATAACAATACTAAATTTAAATGACATTATTTCCACCTCCACCCCAGCTCGTTTTGAGGTATAGTGCAATCTCCATTTGACACCTTGATGAATTAAGTGAAGTGACAAGTCATTAGTTCTGAGACATACTTTAAGTATTTGCAGTGCAGTAGCTCTTGGAAAGCATAATGGTCAGGAATCCAGTGTGCTCCTACAATGGACAAAGTTTTGTCCCACAGAATTTATAGTTTAGTTCAAAACTACAAACAGCAGTAGAAGAGAAAGAAGGTTGAAGGTGGAAACAGTTGTGGGCTGTCCCACGGCACACGGGACACGAGGTTATGATCATAAAGTTGTTGTGCTGTCAGTCAGTGTGCAGTGATGTATTGCTGCTCTGCCAAAGGATGTGCCCTGGCTCTGCACCTCGGTGTGTGCATCCCCCAAACTGGCCACAAGCTAGAGGAATACCTGGAACAGGCAAAGAAAAGCTGGAAGACGAGCTGTTGATGTTGTATGATCCCCATGTGTTCTGCTACCAATAGTGCCTCATGTTTCATTTGCATTCTTTTGTTTCTGTGGATCCATATGATTAGTCCAACATGTAAAACCACCCCCCAGCTTTCTCTGGACAGGAGTCCTGTGTTTTTTGCACAACACCAAGCACAGCTTGGGTCCTGAGTCATAAGCAGGACCCAAAAATCCCTCAGTTACCTATGTGTCCTGCTGCCATTAAAGTCTATGGCAGAATTCATCCCACTTTCTCTAGCTGTGAAGCAACACAACATTGGTACTATGAACCAATCTTCCGAGTGAAGGAAGAGAACAAATCACAAAAGAAAAGTATGACCCAGAATAGATTCCTCAGAAACTATTCCCCCTGCAAGGGGCTGGAATGGGAAGGTGCATGCCTGCAGTGTCTGGCAGGGTCACCCTCCTAACATCTGGCTGTGAAAGCCGGGGAGCTGTGCCAGCTCCTTCGGAACAACACGCCGAGCTCACAGAGACAGAGCGTAGTGTGCATTCCTGCGAAACTCGCCCGGAACACTTGGAAAGGGTCACCAGGAGGAATGTCAGGGAAAACATGGGAAGGGCCTAGGACTGTTAAAGCCAGAGCTGCTCAGTCTGGCTTCAATTGCTTTTCTCTTTCTCTTTTCTCTATTTCTTTCTTCTCTCTTCTTCTCTGGCTACGCAAGGGGAGGCATTTGAGCCTCACTAATGACCAGGGACACTAAATAAACTATATAAACTGTATAAACAGGGATCAACTTAAGGCAGTTCGTTAAGAAAACAGGGAGACAGAGCAGTAAAGCTTGTGTCTTGCTTACACAATAATGAAGTAGTTAGAAGGGTTTATCTTCACTATCAGCCTAACATATGGTTTGAGTTCACACTTGAGCCCAGGCTCTGCAGTTATCCTGCTGCTTCGTGGCTCCAGCCCAGTGAGCCACATTCACACTCTGCCTGGAGAAGTGCGAGGGAGGCACCTGAATGAAGGTGCTCCAAAGCCCAGCACCAAGGGCAGGCTGAGCTCTAACACCAGTGGTGTGGCAGCTCCAGGCTCACACAGCCGGGGCAGAGGGACAGCTCCAGGAACGGAGCTGCAGAAAGGAAAACACATGAGTCAATATTCATCCATATATTCATGATCTGTAGGCTTGGGTGTGATGCTCATTATCTATGCATGACCTTAAAAACTGCACTTGATTGAGAACACGGCAGCCCATCTGCTTGGCAACACAGGCTGCTGGGGGCCTCACCCCAGCACACTGCTCCCTGCACTACTTCTCTGCACTGCTGGAATACAGATTCGAGGGCACAAGCCCCAGCTGGGGCTGAGACAAGGCATCCACAACTCTTTCTCTCTCAAGAGCACAGTGAGTGCTACCTGTGTGTGCAGGACACATGGCTTACTCTGTGTCCCAGCTTTGTACAGCTCTGTACAGCAAACTTCCTTCTCCTCCTCACCCTAAAATGAGCAGCAACCACAAGACTGCGTGCTTGAAAAACTCTGTCTTCCACTTGTCCTTCCACAAAAGCAACAGTGAGAGCCCACAGCCCCTGTGAGGGAAGGTGGAGCTCATGTGAGCTCTCTGCAGTTGGGGTGGTGGGAGGTACCAGCCAGCAGCTTGGCAGGGACAGCCCTGCAGCCGGCCTGGATGTGACAAGGACAGTGTGCTAAGGCTGAGGTGTTCCCTCAGGTGGGATGGAACTTAAAGGACAAGGAGCAAATTCATGAATTAAAACTCACAATTTCCTGCTCTGTGAGCAGAGGACAACAGGCCTCTTCCACTTTTTCTGCACTGCTCCGCCCTGGTTTCAACTGACCAAAGAAATGAATGAAAACTGATTGCTGTCACTTCATCATTTCAAACACACAACAACCAGAAAAGAGGAAGCAATGTTCAGTTTTCTGTCCATGTGAAAAATCCTTCTGCTTCTTCCTCCAGACACCTTCCTGAGCCTGTTTTTGAGCATCCCTTCTTCTTTAAAAGAAAACGTGTCTTTCTTCTAAGCAATTAAACTCTATAAAAAAGGCCATTTTCCCCATCATACTTTCCCATCTCCCCTTTCCTGGATGGCAATCACATCCTCCAGATCTCACGCTGAGAAGGATATTCTGCCACTGGTCACATCTGGTTCCCTGATGAGATCCGCAGGCGGCCGGGCTGGAGCGCGTTCTGCGTCACGTGGTGGCTCTCGGTTCCTTATCTTGCCCAAGAGCAGCGCTTTTTAATCTCCCTGGATTCCGTTTCTCTCCTTTCGGAGCACGCTTATCAGTTTGAGACTAAACTGCTGCACAAATGCTCATGAGATCAATCTACAGATCTTAAATCTGGTACAAAAGAGGTGTTTCTGTGAGCAATGTGTTGGAGAGATTTTGTGCTGCCTTTTCGCCTCCTTCCACGCTGGTATGCATTCCTTCAGCATTAATGCTTCCTCTGGGACCCAACCTTATGGAAATCTGAGCCGGAGCGTGCAGGCTGCAGCCGCTCTGTGGAACTCAGCCTGCGTGGAGGAGCTGCAGCCCTGCCTGTGGAAAGAGGAATCCACAGCCTGGCTTCTCTGGCTACTGCTGGAAAAGTGACTCTCCTTAAACTCTGCAATTCACATTCGAAGAAGAAAGTTATTTTGGGGTTGGGGTTTTTTAATTTGGTTGGTTGGTTGTTTTTTTGTGTTGCTTTTCCTCCCCTGAAAAATAACTTCAAGCAGTCTGCTCAATGTGTGCTATTAGGAATGGAAAATAAATAAGTCAATAGGCATATATTAAGTCAGTAAGGCCAGGAATTTATTGATAACAGACTGAGGATGAAGGATACAGTGACAGTTGCATTTAGCTCTCAGAATAAAGTAAATCAATTGAATTGACTGTATGTTGATTTAAAATCCTTCAAGATTTGGGTCGAGATCATTCTAGTTTTCCCAAAACAGACTTGTGAATCTCCATACCTGTCAGTAATACAGGAATGTTCCTGGTTTAATGTTCTCAGCCCCTGATATTACAGTGCTCCCTTGCTGTGCTTGGCTCTGTTGGAACAATTACCTTGAAGTGGCCTCATTCCCAGTGGGTCAGTGCTACATTGGGCTGTAAATAGTGAGGAGGCCATGGGTGCTCTACAACCTTGTGAGTATTGGCTGTAAATGCTTTAGAGGAATAAAAAACTATTTCTTTGTATTTTAGGTTAAAAAATAAGTTATTTCAAATACTTTTATTTAGGTTGTTCCCCATTCCTTACAGACTTACAGTAAGTACTAAGAATTCCTTTGGACAGTTGGATCAGTGAGATTAAGTATTGTATCTTAAGATGTACATCGACCCATCCTTGAACTGTATAAAATAATTAACTGATTAAATTAAATGGTTAGCTGGAGCCTGTGAATGATGCAACCCTCGTTTAGATGTGTGTGTATAAAATACATTTTTTACACTTCAGGAGACTTGATCTGTGGCTCTTCTTACAGACCCTGAAAGCCAGAAGAAGTAAAGTAAACATCTGAAAGTTCTCACTTCAGGGGTTGTTTGAAAGAGAATTTCACACAGAACTGTAGCACAAATATGAAAGAAAGTCTATTTCTGTCAAGACTTAATTGAGGAAATTTAATTTTCTTTCCTAACTGAATTGCTGTTGATAATCTAAATTAATTCTGTCTGGTCTGTCTAATTTAGCCATGAAAAACCTGTATCTTGGAGCTGTGCACAAGAATGTAGCGGATTTTTAAAAACAGCTTTTCCGAATAGAAAGACAGCAACTTATGGCAGCCTAACAATAGATACTTTTTGGTTGTTGTTTTGATGTAAAGCACTTAAGTTCTTCCACCTCAATCCACTGACATTCTCATTTTAAGAGAAAGAAATGCGTTTTTGCAAATGGTACATCAACAGACTTCAGGAAAATTGAGTTTGGAGAAAAAAATTGAATTAATTTTGTTTCTCTAAGCACTTTCCCATGTTTCAGATTTTGTACTGATAGATTGATGATATGATTTGCTTTAAAACCAGGTGGCCTCTTAGTTTCCATCTGTTGTGTCTATTGCTCTGTCTCTAGTGAGAAGCACTGCAGAGCTGTGCAGGCATCTGCACCCCGGAGAGAAACTCTGCGCCACCAGAAAGGCTCCGGGAGAGAGAACCGACTTCCACTGTCTCAAATGTATCCGAAACTCAAGCCCCTGATCTTGTTTATGTTCGCCCAAACTGAACACAGTGACTTTCTATTAGCTAGGTGTAAACAGCTTTATAACAAAACTAAAACTGAGCGACGTTTCCAGAAGAAACAGTTAAAATCTTCCCAAACCACCACGGCACTTTCTGGTCTCTCTGGATGCTGGAGGTGGCACTGCTTTAGCGAGAAGGTTTTCCTGAAAGTAGGAGTTTCTGCGGATAAAAGCCATTTGAGCAAAGATCTGCCATCATGTTTCAGTCCTGTAAAACACTGAATTATTTTGAAGTATGTGAGTGGAGTCTGCTGGAAAAAGTGACTTATTGGAGCTGAAATGTTTGGGCGGCAGGTTCCCCAGCGCTCTGGTGTAGGTGTAGGGGATGCAATCAGTGGAGAGAGAGGGGACACAGCAGGGACGCGCCTCAAGGGCCGCCGGCATTTCCTTGGAAGCTGCGAGTTTGGAACCCCGGGCGGAGAACGCAGAGCGGGGCCTCCCCCGCTGCTCCCAGGAACCTGCACAACAAACCCGCGGTGCTGCGGGGCAGGGCGTCACTGCACAGCTCTGCCCGCCCCAGAGAGCTCCGCCAGGGGCCGGGAACCAGCGGGGCCGGAACCAGCGGGGCCGGGAACCAGCGGGGCCGGGAACCAGCGGGGCCGGGAACCAGCGGGGCCGGGGCACGGGCAGCGCCCGGACAGCTCGGTCCTGCCCGCGGCACCGGCCCCGGAGCGGGCTCAGCGCCTCCTGCCCACTGCCAGGGCAGATGGACTCGTCTGCCTTGCAGGAGTGACTAAAAAGAAACAAAGCAGCATTTTAAAGTAGTATTTTACACAGCGCAGGCCCGCGTGGAAGTGGTTCCAGGGGCAAGGTGCTTTCGCTGTGTTTCCCTTGCGAGCTGCTCGACGGCTCGCTGCCCTCAGCGCCGTGCTGTGCCAGGCCCGGAGCTTCCAGTGGCACCAGCAAACATCTCCACGCAGTTTGACACAACTGACAACAGCTGACAAAGAAGGAGCCATTGCCTGGGGCCCGGCCCCGCCGCCGCGCACGGAGCACTGCTGAGCCTCGCTCGCTCGCTTTGTGTCCATGGCCAAGTTCACTCTCAGGTTTGTGTTCGCTTGGGAAAAAAAGCCTGTTGAATTTCAAGTCCAAATTTGCGGAGGATTTTCTGTCCCAAACGCTGGACAGATTTTGGAGCCAAACCCGTTCAGGCCGGTTCGTGCAGGAAGTCGGCCGTGCCTCACTCGAGGCCCGAGCCTGCGGAACGCCTGGGCCGGACCGCGCGCGGGCCCCGCTCCGAGCCGAGCGGCCCC